>CAJNJA010024164.1:0-33018 GCA_905231915.1 Symbiodinium necroappetens | reverse complement strand
TATATATATATATATATGGCCCAAGACCTATATAAAAAAAACTATCAATTTACATGGTTTTGCGGCCCAGGTAAGACGCTTCTATTCAGATCCTGATGTTTTGGGCTGGTTCATCAGGCTTTCAGTTCTAGGATTCAAGGCATTCGGGTGTTCCGGGCCTTCTTGCAGCTTGGTTCTGATGCGGCCCAAACGGCCGTTTGGGGCTCTGCAGGCCTGCAATCCAGCTGCGGTCACCCGTCTGCGACTCGATGCATTCGGGGCCCTAAACTCCTATAAACCCAAAACGATCCTCGGTATCTTGGCCACTAACTTCTGTGGCCCGGCACTTAGCAACTGGAGGGAAGGCGGCTTGAGTGTTGCCGTAGGCGGGGTTAAGGGTTTCAGGGCCTAGGGCTTATGATAGTCCCCAGCTCTATACTACTATGATGTATCCCACGATGGTTTTCAAACCCGACGTAGACTATGTTGTTGGGGTCTAAAGTTAGTTTTGGGATCAAGATGTTGATTTGGGGCCAACCCTTCAACCAGAACTTGTTTTTCTTGCTCTGCGTTTGGGGACACAACATCCCAAACCCTAAACATCCCAAACCCTAAACCCTAAACCTTAACCGAGCTGCCTCCGCAGACTGTTTTGAGGACCTGCTCGCGAGCAAGAGAGCCGTTCTTGAAGACAAGCATGCCTTGCTCGTGAGTGGATGTCTCAGGATCCAGGATCTTTGTTTTTGTTGTTACCTAAGTAGTGGGCTATTGAACTTGCAGGTATGGTATCAGGCCTTATATTGGGTTTATAAGGACCAAGCCCCCGATTTCGGTAAGTGGGTTTGCCATGCTGTGCAGGGCTCTATGCGGGTATCAGGGCGGAAGGAATTACGAGTCATTTTGCGGCCGGAATCCGCAGCAGCCGGAAGCGGGAAGCGATGTCACAGTAGACAATGGCGCGACTGTATCGCCAGGCCACGCAGGAAGTAGGATTGTGTCAATAGCTTCACCGTACTTCCAGTGCTCTGCTCCAACCAAAACTGAACCTTCTTGACGCGTGTACTACTCTCGGGCCCGAAAACTAGCATCTTCGCGCGCTTGGCCTCGAGCCCAGAAGCAAAAGCCCTTGACATATTGAAGGGTTTAGGGTGTAGGGAGTTTTGAGTAGGACCCTTCGAACAAAAACTAGGTCGTGGAGCGAGTCCCAACCAAGGCGCCCATGTAGGAGTTTGGATCCACAGGATTTCGCAGCACCATGCCATCCTCCCCGGGGGAAGCGCTGGCCATCATGGCGAACCTGCTCTTGGGCTCCTAAATCCCGATACCTGGACCCGAAAAGCTCTTCTGCGTTAGGGTTCCTTATAGTGTGATTTCCTTACAATATGTCCGTGAAATATGTATGTTTTAAGGATCCGGGTACACCCTACACCCCTGAATTGGGGCTTTGAGCTCCTAAATCCTGATCCACCCTACACCCATGCAGCGTTCAAGATCTTACGTTTCAACATTCACAAAAGCCCAGGGATTTAGGGCTTTAGGCTGCTTGGGGTTCCGCAAGATTGGAGTTGCGGCAGATTTGGGGGACCCTAAGCCCTAAACCCTTGGATAAAGTGCACAGAAACCGTCTGGCTTTCCTCATCGTCGACCTGAATCCCCTCCGGAAGGTTGCAAAGTAAGTTCTCTTGGCCTCGACCCTAGCGGCCTTAAACCTGAACCTCGAGACCAAGACCTACCCGCAACTCCCACAGATTCAGTATGCACGATATGTGATGGCGAGGCAAGAATGGAACAGTAAAAATTATACAAACAGCTTGCATGTCTGTGTGTTAAAGTTGAAATGGGAAGTTTAATGATCCCATTGACAAGTCTTACAACGAGGACAGTCAGAATGTTTTTGCATGTCAATATCGAAGCACTTCGAGCACCAAGTAGCTGTACAGCAATACAAGTATATGCCTGGGCCCTACACCGGACAGGAACTATACAGGCAAGCATCTGCTGCTAACGACATACTCTACATAACTAACCTACGCATGTACGGCCCAAGGCAAAGAACGCTCTTCCAGTGAAGTGGCATCGTGTCGGAGGTACCCATGGACACAGCCACGTCACCAGGTGCCTCCCATGAAGGCTTGACATTTAGGCTAGGGCATTCCGATTAAAGCCCTTAACCCTAAACCCTAAGGCCCTAAACCCCTAAACCGTAAACTTTTGACTCCTAAACTTTAGTCCTAAACCCTACAGCCTCACCTCGCCCAGCCTTACATCTCGGAACCTAAAACCCCAAATCACGAAGCCCGCGAGGCTGAAAGAAGCGGGGACGACTCCGAGCGTGGGGAGCTGGGAGCATGAAGACTATCTTTCCGACTCTTAATGATTTAATGCTCCTGAACCCTGAACCCTAAACCCTAACCCCTAAACCCTAGCTTGAGGGTTTTAGTTTAGGGCTCAGAGTCTCCGAAGACCCGAAAGAAGGTGCTTGTCTGAGGCATGTCGGGATCAACACACCGGCTTCCCGTTTACGGCTTAGGGTTTCCAGTCCGAAGCATTCGGAGTTGGCTTTTCAGTTTGCCTACGGCTCGAGACCCCATCAGTCACACGTCGCTCGACCTCGAACCCCCAAAGCCTCAAAGCCGAATCCTGAAGACGTAGACAGGCGACTCGAAGTTGCGGCTGTAAGCTTATCTCAAGATGCTAGGAGCATTATCCCCCCATGGCACCTGCAGCCCAAGGCCCGCCAAAGAACAGGGATTATCGCCGGACCAGGCAACGACGAGACCTTGCCACCGCTGGAGACTGCTGTCATACTAAGTCCCTCTTCCAGGTGTATTTCTGAAATACCATAATTTTACAGAGCTGCGTTGCGGCCGAGGTCGTGGATTTGAATGCCGATCCTATGGGAGACTTAAAACTTGCCGGGGCACGGAATGCTCCGTGTGGCAACGGCTATGCGACTCACTAAATCATCTTACACGAGGCCCTGCCCCAAAATAGCTGACCCCCCAACCCACGGTCTACTGCCTAAACCTAAAGTTCATTGAGCCCGCAGCAAACCTCCAAAGCTTCGAAACAATTTCTGCAGCACCAAGATTGGACACTAAACCGCAAACTCAGCAAACAGTAACTCAAAGCTCTCAGTGCCAAACCCCACTGGCCCCCCCCATGTCTGCAACTTCTGCTCCGAAACCCCTAAAGCCCCAAACCCCGATCCGTTTCATGTTCGATCAGACTGGTTTAGGGTTTTAGGGTTTAGGGTTTAGGGTTTGGGAGGGTAGGAGGTGTAGGGTTCGAAGATTTAGCCAGCAAATATAGTAGCTACAAGTACCTCAGGAGGGGGTCTAAGCAAGTATAAGTGTAGTTGGCTGAACATGGCCCTACCTATTAAGGTCTGCACTGTTCTTCTACATGGGACTTTCCGAAAATTAGGGTACCTTATTTTGGGGTCCTTATAATACGGATCCTACTCTGAAGGGTACTACATTAGGGTCCCCTATTGTCGGAAACCCCCACATCGACATAGGGGTCTAAACAATAGGTTGGGATCCGTCTATTAATTATTGAGGATCTATATTTCGGGCAGCTTCGGAGTTGGATTCTCGGGCTGCTCAAACTCCGTGACTTCGAGCGCTGGGCCGAGTTTTCCCAGCCCAATGCTTCAGAAATCCTACGGTTTTTAGGGTTCCTGTTCTGGTAGCCTTGCATATTTCCCCAAGCAGGTAGGATTATAGGGTTTAGGGTTTAATGGGGTTCAGGCGATCACCTGCGCACTTTCAGACAAAGGGCAGGTCGGGGAAAAACCATACCGCTTCACGAAGTAGGGCGCCACCTTGGCACAAGTTGGGTGCTGCCCTAGCGCCCTTTTTGCTCCAAGCCCACGGACGGAACCCAGCGAGATTTTTTTCGGATTTTGGTGTGATAGTCCTGAGCTGTCACGCCCCAAAGTCCACTCCTGATCCCCCCAACCCCCATCTCCACATATTGTAGGATTCAGGGCTTGCGGTTTACAAAAAAGTTTCCACAATCTCTACACTGAACTGTAAACCCAACCTAAGGGTCGTACTGTAACTAATTGCATAGACTTGTAACAGGCAGTTTGGGCAAGTGTGAACTCGCAAAGCCGCAAACCCTGAACTTAAACCCCCCACCCCACTAATTAAGCTGTACAGGTCCGTGAACTCTGAACCTCAAAACCCGAAAAAACAAAAAAAACTAAACTTCGAGAGCCCTCGTTCAGCTATTTCTTAGACCGTAAACCCTAGAGCCCTAAACCCTAAACTCTAGAGCCCTCTTGCTGCGCTGCCGCTGAAGGTCACTGCCCAATGCACGGTGCGACTCGCAAAGACCGGGTCCGAGACGTGCCCGAAGTCCTCCGAATGCACTGAATGGATTTAGGGTTTAGGGTTTAGGATTTAGGGTTTAGGATTTAGAGAGTTTAGGATTTAGGGTTTAGGGTTCGGGGTCTTCGGGTCTTAGGGCGTATAGGGGCTTAAGTTGCTTAAGCCTTTAGGCTTTAGAAGCAGGGTTTAAGTAGAGTTCAAAAATGCTTCATGGGGTCTTATGGATAGCTGATAGCTGTGCCTATGAGTTTTACAGAGCAGCTTCTGGAAGATTCTAGGGGATGTTTGAAAGGCTTTGTTGGGCGTCCAGGGCACACTCAGAGCAGGGGACTCAGTAAGGAGGCTTTCAATTGGAGCACTAGCTACACTTGTACATACTTGTATCCATGATTCGGGTACTTCGAACCATCGTTGCAGCTATCCATGCACTTTCAAGCAGGATCTCAGGCTTATTTCGGATGAGTAGGGTCTGGATTTCAACATGGGTAGAGAAGATTGCGCGCTGATGTTTTTTAGGTGCTAGGGCTTGAAACCTTCGGGTGTGTAGGGCCATGGCTTCGCCATGGCTTCCTCGGGCTGTGGTCGGCTGACGATCTCATGGCCCTAAACCCTAAACCCTAAAATCTAATACCCTAAAACCCTAAACCCTCTGGAGTTTGCATTCTTTGATAGCACCGTCGGTGGCGGGTCCTGCCGCGCCGCCTGGGGCAGCAGCCGCCAGTGCCGGGTCGTACCAGGTCAGGCCACCGAGCTCCTATCAGCGTAGTTGGGATTTCGTGTGGATTAAGCAAGTCTTTGGGAATTGTTGCCCAACCCCAAACTGTACAGTCGTTATGCAAAGTCATAAGGGAGGTTGAAGGAGCTGAAAGGCTTGACTTGAAACTCCTAAAAGGGGTCAGGTTCAGACCTCACAAATTTATGGATTGCCTAGACCTAGACCCCCCCTGTCCAACAAAATCGCATGGCACTGACGACACATGGATCACGAGCCATGATTCTGGGAATTGATGGACTGGAATCGACGCATAGAGCTGAGGCAGCTCCACCTCTACTCCACCTGCGGCTTACAAAGAGTGGGATTTAGGGAGCCCCGAATTCCAACAGTGCCTAAAACCTATACCCTAAACCCTAAACCCCTAAACCCTTAACCCCTAAACCCTGAACCCCTAAACCCTAAACCCTAAACCCTCAGCGCTAAACCCTAATGTGCCTGCAAGTTGTTCAGGTTGGTCCCAGAGCCGTCGGAGGTGTCCACTGGGGCATACGCGCCCAAAAAGAGGGAGCACATGGCTGAAGAGACCTCGAGAGGCTCAAACTACACCCTTAAATATACCCCTGTGGCATTACAGGGTCTAGGGTTTAGGGTTTAGGGGTTTCGGGGTTTAGGGGGTTATCTACGTAGGCATAGACTCCGGTCCATGCCGAAAGGGCCGTTTTAAGAGGGCTGCTCGAACATAGGATCCCATTGGGTGCCTGCTGAAACAGAAGGCTGAAGAGCACGTGTCTGGTTATTCGGTGCCTCCTCTTAGAAGCACAGATATGATAGGGCTTAGGGGTCAACACAAAAGGCTGCCCCCCCCCCCCCATTCAGCGCTTTAGCCGCAGAATAGCAGGTCTACTGGCCTTACTACCGCAAATTCAGGTGACGAGGTAGAACCCAAACCCCCCTAGCCTTTTCCCTGCAACCTTGAATCAGGCTTCTTCTCTTGTCCGAGAGGCGAGGGATATGTGCTCGCACTTCTCGTACATGGCTGGCCTGCAAAATTCAGAGACCACCAAACACACCTAGAACCAACATAAGAACCAAAGGCACTTAATTAGATTCAGCTCTTGGCACCAGAAACCTTCAACACTGAACCCATGCACCACTGAGCCATAAGCACTCCCCTTCACGCCCCCTACCCACAACCACAGCGGAGAAGCTTGATGCCTCCAAACCACCAAATTCCCGGGTGTGAACTTTGTCATTTCTAAACACTGAAATCACGTAAGAAGCCAAAGCAGTGGTGCCCTTAAAACCATCGTGAACAAACAACAACACATTCACACATCTTATTTACGTACCTCAACCTACAAGCCCTACCAGCTGCAAACCCTAAAGACTAATCCCTGAACCCTAACCCCTAAACCCTAATCCTAGAGTTAGATGTGTAGGGAGACGCCAGCATAGCACCCAGGACCTCCGAACATCTGCAAAAAGTGCGGCCGAGAAACTCCTCCTCGATCAGCTTCCTGACTCCAGGGCTCTAAAGTTGCAAGGGCTCCTTCTAAAAGATTACCATAATTATAAGGGTTTAGGATTCCAGTTTAGGATTTAAGGTTTAGATTACTACAAGGGTTCAAGGGCCAGTTTTGGGTTTGTTGTTTAGACTGCCATAAGGGTTTCGTAGTTGCATGATTACCACTCGTACATTTAGAGTAACTGTTCTTCCATTTATACATTGTCGCACTAGACTTGATTGGCTACATGGCCGTTGCCGTTTGATTTATACATGTATGGCCTTTGATCTACGCCTTGAGGGCCGATCTTGCACCCAAGACTGGCCTTCACAATGAGACCAGAGTTTCGGGACGTTTTCTGAATGGAATATCAGGGAGTGCTGTCCCGAATTGCTCTGATCCCTATAATGGGTCAGTAGGTCCTCAACACCGTAGGTCTAGGGCTTTCGGTTTTAGGAAGCTTGGCTTTAGGGTTCTTGGGCATCAAGAAGCTGCAACAACCTGCCAAGTCCGAAAGCCCCAGCGGCGCGATCTGCATGCCCGTAAATCGCTCGTAGGCCCGAGAACCTGTGGCCTCTCGCAGAATCCGTACTGGGTTCAGCGGCTCAGGCTCCTTTTGGGTGGTTCAGGCTGGGAGGGTTCCTCTTAAAGCGGCAACGGTACGTATGTCACTTTCACAACAGAGAGGTAAATATTTAGGCCCCTATTTTACGTATCAGAGATCGGGGTCTAAGCCGGAATCCTGTTCGCTGTGCCAGGATGTAGTTCGGCCCCTTTTCCCCAAACTCCCCATGTAGAGTGCTAGACTTATCAAACCCTGAGACATGCAAAATAGGCTCTTTGTATGCCTTCGGTTTTATCTCACAACAAGCGGTCCGTTGTCTGCAATGTCATGATAAAAGTCTCCGGCGCGCTGTGTTGGATTGCGCCAAACGTCCGCTGACAATTAAAAACCAAGAACAATGTTCTGAGAAATGATTTCTGTCTTCCACCACTACACCCCAGTCCATGAGCACTGGTATATGAATATCGGCAACCACAACCGAGCGCCACCCGCAAAGCCGCAAGGCCTGACATCCTCGAGCCCTACACCCGAAGCTTTGAATCCAAAAGTCCTCAGGCCCGAATCCGAAGCCTATCCGATGTAGGATTGTCATTGCTCGCATCCCCATAACAAGTAGAACGCGGAGTACAAGCCCAACCCTAAACCCTAAACGCCCTAAACCCAATTCATATCAACCAGCACCTCTACCATCCCAAAGCCCGACAGAGGCCATCTCCGATCGTTGCCTTTGAACCCGAAGCCCTGAGGGCTCAACAGCCTTGAACCCTACAAGCCCTTGGCACACGTGAGGGCCCATGAACCCCTGCCAGAACGGTATACAACCCGGCAAGCCGTAACCAGTCTAATTATTCATGCAACCATGCATGGTTCAGGGTTTAGGGCGTACAGATGTTTAGAACCATGGCCCTAGACCCTGAACCCCAAACCCTAAACCCCAAACCCCTGTTTAGATTAATGGATCATAATGAACACCCTAAACCCTAAACCGTAAACACCAAACCCCAGCAAGGCTACCGGGGAAGAGCCTTTGCCAGAGTCTGGCGGCCGACGGCCGCTTCGATTCGAGCGCACTGCGCACCTCCACAAGTCTTTACGTAGAGTGCTTACTAAGTGCTTACCCTAAGGCTCTAAGGACTCATATTTAAAGGCTTTTTGGCCCAAAGACCATACTACATAAGGCTTGTGGGCTATTTTGAGCCTGAGGGTTAGGGTTTACGGAATGGAGTTTGTAGGTTTCGGGAGTAATCAAGGACAGAAACTCTTTACGTAGTGTGCTTGTAAGGCTTCGAAACGGAGTTTAGGTTTCAGGAGTAAGGACAATAATGTTTCGTGTGAGGTTGAGACTTTGAGGATAACTATATTAAGGGCGGGGTTCGGTTACAGGAAGACCAGAACTAGCATATAATTAGGGCTCCGGGCTTCTAGGGAGTGCTCAGGTTTTGGGGCAAGTAGGGTGGTACGGATGGAATCGGCTTTGGTTCTTCGAGGTCCTTGAGGGATGTGTCAGGAGAATCGAGCTTAGAGCTTCACCTCCCTGCGTCAATCTGAGGTTAGCTGGTTGACGGGTTGGTTTGTGGCTCATGGCTTAGGGCTTGTATTAGAAGTTTAGGTTTTGGGGTTTGGGTTTTTGGACTGCCCAGATTGAACCACTACATGTAATTATAGTGTACAAGAGGTTTTAGCGTGTCAGAGGAATGTATGAAACTGCTCCTCGTCTCAATCATATCTACAGTGCATTTCTTGTGTTGATGATTGACACTGATTCCAGACCCCACATCCTAAACCCTAAACCTCAAGCCCCTAAATCCTGATGAAGACTCACCTATTGCACAAGTAAGCGTGCAGGGATTTTCCTGTCTTCCAAAACAGAAAAACAGATGGCGGCCCGCAAAGGGTTTCTTATCGAGCTCCTAGAAGGTTCCTACACAAGTTCCACGACGAGTTGCTGTTATCAGCATTCCCAGACCCGTAGCCGTAAATTCTGACCCCTCAACCCTAAAACGCAATTCCTCAGCTTGAAACTTTCAATGCGCAGCCTTGAGCCTAACCATCTAAAGAAACATCGCTAAACTAAACCCTGAACGTCAACCTCGGACCCTCGTCCGGAAGATTGTCGGACCGCATTAGCAACCCTATGGGGGCATCCTCAATAAACCCTAATGGAGGCAAAAACAGAAACGGATTGCTCAGCAGTCTTCCGTGGATCCGCAGCCTGTGGAGGAATCAGCCCAGATCGGTGATTCCATGCCTTGCTGGTTTAGGGTTATCTATCTATCTATCGATCACTCTATCCGCTAGCTATGTTCTATCTATCTATCTATCTATCTATCTATCTATCTTCTATTCATCGATCTATCGATCTGTCTATCTGTACAGACTAAGATATGATATGACATGACATGATATAATATGATATGGTATGCTGTGATATGGCATGACATGATAAGATGTGATATGATATGACATGGCATGACATGACCTGACGTGATATGGTATGACATGATCCGGTATGGTATGATATGCTATGGTGTGATATGATATGGTGTGCTGTAATATGATACATTGATATGGCATGATTTGACATGACCTAATATGTTAAGATACGATCTATGATATGGTATGCTGTGCTATGATACATTGATATGGCATGATTTGACATGACCTAACATGTTAAGATACGATCTGATGTGATATGATCTGGTGTGATATGATATGATATGATGAGATCTAGTATGGTAGATACGGAGATAGAGATAGAGATGAACATATTGATATAGATATAGGTATACATCTATAGAAACACACACACACACATATATATATATATATATACGTATCTATAGATGCAGATAGAGATTGTAATCTAGATACAGCATAGGAAACCTGGGGAACTCCAAGAGTCCTAAGAGCCCGGCGGGCGAATGCGCCGTTCAGCTGCGGTGCCAGGGCCTGGCCCTCAGAGCTGCGCGGGCTTGCAGTGCTTCACAGGGGCTTGCTAGGAAGCTATATTATTCCACAGGTTTTACAGGTTTTTTATATGGCTTTCTGGGATGTTCCAGGATTTGCTAGAACTTCATAGGATTTTGCATGCCTTTATCGGGTTTCAGCTAGATGCATATAATAAGGGTTTAAGTTCAGGGTTTAGGAGTTAAGGTTTAAGGGTTGACCGGTTCGTTCGAGGTATGCGGGGTTTGCTCAGAGCTCTGGGTTTCTCGGGCTTTGGGATTCTCTCGGCGTTTACAATTACCTACAACATCATCTGGAGATCCATACCTGACTGCCTTGCTTTAGCATCCGCACGTATTGTTTAAATTACCAACAACACAAAACATGTTGGAGGGTGTTGGTGATGCACGGGACGAGGATGAGGAGTACATATTATGACATGGAGTCTGTTAAATGGTATTTTGATGAAGAAGGTAACGGTTAGTAGATCGTGCAATGGAGCATTGGATGGTTGATGATATTCATGATGTTGGGAAAAATGAAGATGGTGCTGCTGATAATGATGATGATGATGATGATGCTGATGGCGATGCTGTTGTTCTTGATGTTACAAAATGAGAATGATGCCGACAATGCTTCGCAGGTGGAGGAGGATGACAAACGGCAAACAGAGTGCTGGTACTGCAGATCATGAAGGTACTGGATACAATCAAAGCCTTACCCCAAAGACATTTCTGCACTGATGATGACAGGACCCCTGCCTGCGGAGCTGTTGCTGAAGCTCTCAGCCCGGCACAGGATCTAGCTCCGTCAGCAAGCGAGAGGCACCCTGCGCCCAGTACACGGACCTGCAGCATGGGTCCGGCCCGCCAAGCGCGGCTTCCGATTTCAGAAAATGTTATGGGGTTCTCCCATTCAACACCCAGCAAGACAAACCCTACACCCTAAATAGCCCCTAGACGTCACGGCATCAGACTTGGAAGCATTTTTGCACATCTGCGAAAGCAAGCCGCTTCCCCGCTAACCTCAAGATCCACGCAATTCTGAAGCCTATATATCTTATAACAGTGGTATCCAGCCAGCAGAAACCCTAGACGCTCAACCCTAGTATTGTTACTGCTCGGCCGACGGGCATTGGAGTCTACCCATAGGCTCCTAAGTAGCTCCTTTTTGTGGTTCATATCCAGAATCCTATAAGGAAATCCCAAAAAGGAACTACTTAGGAGCCTATAGGTATACTATTCCCTCGAACAGCAGATACACAGCTCACAAAAAAAAACAGGTGGGTACACTTCACGGAAGTACTCGTACTGCAAGTTCAAGCTCTAGGGCTTCTGCTTTCGGTTTCTCTTTAGGGTTTAGGGTTTCACAACGCTTTGGTCAGCGACATAACTTTGACACATCTCGGACCGCTGCCAAGTGAAGCCATCATGTTCGGGTACTCTTCAATTCTCTGCACCATGGTCTACCCTAAACCCTAAACCCTAAACTAGCACTATCAAAACACTAGAGAAGGTTGTTGAGCAGGTTGCCTGGCCGGGTCGTGGCAACCTTACCCTGGAGAGCAGGAAATGCGGTAAACCAGCCCACAATAGGGTTTAGGGTTTAGGGTTACAGCCTAAGGATTTACAGATTTCAGGGATCGGGGTTTCAACAGCAATAGATCAGAAACGCTGCCGAACTTCAACAGTTGTAGCTTCCATGTTGATCCAGGGTTCCCCAGCTGCCGTGTAGGGCTTTTGGGGGAAGTGGTGTTCGGTGAATCTGGCTTGAGGCAGTTATATCTTAGAGCATCGCTGGGGGCTTCGATTCTTGCACTAAGCACGCGTGAGGATTTAAGACTTGCCGTTCAGGCTTTAAGGTCTGTTCGCTCGGATCAGATTTAACATCTAGACTGGGACTTTGGGGATACTACTACTATTACTGCTGCTGCTGCTACTACTACTACGACGACGACGACGAATACTAATCACTAAAACGACTACCAATAACAATAGTTATAAGAATCATCATATTTCTGATTCCGACCTTTGTAGCAGGGGTCTGGCTAAGAGCCGTGCCCATGCTGCTGACCGCTCCCAGATGTGGCGACGACCTCGAACGCTAGGGAAATCTTAGGGCGTTGGGTTTGGGCGCTGGGCGAAACTCCAAACCCTCAAATCGAACCGTGCAGTGCTTAAATCTGAAAGAAGTTCTGAGATTCGAGCTCCGTTGGAATATCCAAATACCCTGAATGCACTCTGAATACATACAAACTAGATATGAAAGCCATTGAAAGCGCGAACCCTAGCTACATCCTAAACCCCGTGCCTAGGTGACGGATTTGTTTTAAAGACTTACGTGAAGAACCCTCAACAAAAAGAGCCCTAGACATGTGGGTTTTCTGGGTCCTGGTTGAGTTTAGGCTTCAGCGGCCGAGCTCCAAAGTTTGGTGGTCTGAAGCCATACAAAGCATGAACCCAGACCCGAAGCCCTCATAGCAATCCTTTACAGGCGGTTAAAGGATTCCTCCAGCGCCCCTTGTAATGCACTGTTAGTGCACCCATACACCTACCCATAATAGTAACAATTCTGGCATAAGCCCTACGAGTTTCATGAACAACAACTGTCAGTATCAAGCTAGGCTGCAGAAGGCCACCCTTATCATGGCTTTGGGGATCCAACTCCAGAGCCACATGGTCTTAGTTAGGGCTTTAGGGTTTAGGGTTTTTTTATAGCTGGACTCTGTTGGTGAACCTAAACTTCTTGATCGACCTCCGCGAAGGGGAAGCTGTCCGATTTCATCTTCGACAGGAGCAAGTCCCAAGCCTGGCACAACCCAGGAGGACCAGGCGGAAGCCGAGACCGGCAAGCATGGTATAAAACCCTAAACCCCAAACCCTAAACTCTATGGATAGGCACCTTAGCAATATTGCACATTGGTCTGTATATACTTGGGGTGTTGTCTTGCGGATCTTGAATCATCATCCGGCCCCTTCCCGCCCATGCATATAACCCCGAAATCCACGGTGATCCTGACTTCCTCACATTCCTGTACCCAGACCATAGACCCTTTTCTTGACAAAAAATAATCTTAGACACTGGATTCCCGGCGTTCGCTTCCTTGCATTGGTCAGGAATCCCATGTACGTACCATGCCATACCATGCCACAGCAAAGACAACTCAAAAAAGGACCCTAAACCAAGCGCAGCGAAATCGGAGAGGCTAAACCCGCAAGCCCCAGCAGCATTCCCATTTCCTGGCTCCGGGCCCGAAATGAGCCTCTATCCACATCAGCACCGGCGAGGTGACGCGAGCAGGTACGTCCGACGCGGTCATGCCACCGGAGGTCTTGAAGTGCCTTCGGTTTAGGGTTTAGGGTTTAAGGCTTTCAGCGGAAGATATGCTACAACAGCTCTTGCAGTGCCTGGTGTAGCAGGGTCCTTACTTTGGAGGGAAGGGTCTACTATAGGGTTTAGGGCCAGGGTTTCAACGCCCGGTGCTGAACTGCTGCACGCAGGCGCCGGGCCGTGGCAATTGTTTAGAACTTGCGGGCTTTGCTGCGAGAATTTTTTGGTTCGGCGTCAGGACATTTTTTGCGGCAACTATTGTTGCAGAAAAACGAATAAAGTAAAGTAGCCGGAAGTGAAAATGTATAAAGCACCAAAAACGTGGAGAACGTGGAGGTTTCAGTAGAGAAACCCAACTTATAAAGTAGATATAAACTGTAGCCGCAAGTGTTGACAATTGTCGAAACAATTGTCGCAAGACTTTAACCATTTCCGAAGCAATTGTCGCAACAATTGAACAAGTTCTGAAACAACTGTTGCAAGCCATGAAACCATTTAAAATGTGTTCTAAAACTTCTACTTCGAGGTACCTCAAACAGAATCCGAATTCTCGGAACCCTTCCAGACAGCTCTGCCCCCCAAAAAACTTCTGCTGCTACATGACAGTGCCGCTGCAGGGGCTGCCATAACTATGTAACGCTTAAGCTCGCCAAAACTTTCAATCCCTACACGGAAGAAGGTGTAGGGACCGAGCCGGAACAAACCTGCGTGTGCAGAGTTGTACATCTCCTGAAGATACTCCTAAGCACCAACGTAGAAGGCTCCAATCTTAAAGCCTCAACTGTAAAGACGCATACTCCAAAGTCTCGAAAGCCCAATCTGTTCACCTCCCAGTGGGAGTTGAAAACCCTAAACCCTAAAAATCCAAACCCTATAAACTCTAATCTTCAAAACTTTAAACCCTGAGCCCGACACCCTAATCCCATGAGGCCCTAAGCCCTCTAATTCTGGCTTTTCTAGGAGCTCCAGCATGGAGCTTGGGGCGACTTCGGGGCCGAATGTTGAGGGTTTTAATTTACTCTTCGGGGCTCGTGGTATATGGTCCCAAATAATGGGCACTTGGGGCCTACTGGAAGGTAAATGGAGGGTCTATGCACTTTGGGGTTTAGGGTTTACGGTCTGCGCACAAGCCACGGCAGCTCGCTGTCGAAGTTGACGACATACCTCTTGAAGACCTTGGCAACCCGTACGTAACTTACGACCTTGGGTATTCAGGGTGTATTCCGGTTATAAGTGCTGTACCACGCGGACTGGAGATTTAGTCTAAGGGCATGTTACCAGCACACCCTCAACCCTGAACCCTAAACCCTACCTCGAGAAATCATTAACCAATCCTAAGCCGCGATTCAAATCATCTTCAGGGGGCCTTAGCCACGGAATCCGTAAATCTGCGGAAAGATTCCTTCAACTTGAGTTCATGAAAAGCCGTTAAAGTTCACGGCTCAGGGCCCTAAGCCCTAAACCCTAAACCTTAAACCCTAAACCCCGAGGTTCGTCTTGCTTTAAACCTTAAACCCTGAACCTTAAAACCCTAAACCACGAGGTTCGTCTTGCTTTAAACAGTAAACCCTAAACCTTAAACCCTAAACCACGAGGTTCGTCTTGCTTTATAAAAGACAGGAAAAGAAATATACATTAAATCATAATCTTAAGGGCTTCAAAATTTAAGGTATATTCCCTTATTCCCTTATAGACCCCTTATAGATCCCTTTAAGAGCCCTTTAAGAGCCCTATACTTTAAGGTTTAGTGCCATTTCATCTTGAAGGCCTGGCCTGGATCATCTAACCCAGGGCCCAGGATTTTGGGGTTCAGGGGTTGAGGTTAAGGGCCGTTTAGGGTTTATGTACGGTTTGGGGGGTTTCAGGGATTTCTGTAGGGTTTGGGGTTTCAGGGTTTAGGGTTTGGGGGTTGAGTGTTAGGGGGCTGAAGCCCGCAAAACTCGCAAAAACCAAAGCTTTCGAGCTCCCTACACCCTAAACCGGGGCAAGCGCCTGCAAGTCCGCTGCTCGCACTGCTGTGGCCTTCAAGCTCTGGGTGGAGCTGTCGAAGCCCAGATACAGTGCCATGGTTTAGGGTTTGGAGGTTTAGGGTAGATGTGTGAAATTTTGGAGCTTAGGGCTTTGGGTTTAGGGTTTAGGGCCATGGAACCAAACCAAAAGCCCTACAGTAAACCTTGGACACTGAAGCCTCAATATGACAAGCTATCCCTCCAAGTTCGACTGGTAGCGCATCAAAGCTGCTGCTTGAACCAAAGGCTGCAGTGCTGCATGGCATACAGAGGCCTATATACCAATAGGCTCCTTAGTAGTTCCTTTTTGAGATTTCCTTATAGGATTCTAAATGTGCGCCGTGAAGCGGAACTGCTGACGTTATGGAGCCTATGGGTATAAGGTGAAGTTTTATAAGAGTTATACTGAACTCGTGCATTCGAGAACCCTCCAGCAGACTACTACTCATTGTTCAGGTCCCTAAACGAGCTGCACGTCTTTGTCTTTAGGCCACCGCTCCCCCATGGCCCAGTAGACATGCCTGAACTCCCTCCAATACGTCACCGACCCAGACAGACACATCCACGAACCCTGCACCGCAGTCCCGAACTATAGTAGGGAGTTTAATTATTGACGATTTCATGCGATATCAAAACTAGAACAACCAAGGATCTATATAAGCTGCCACAGCACAAGCTCCGTAGCCCAGCTGTTTTCTTATAATGTAGAAGAGCGTCTACTTAAAAGATTGCGCGTCCGCCTTGCCTAAACCCTGAACCCCAACCCTAAACCCTAAAGGCCGAAAACTGCACCCCCTGGAGTTTCGGACGCAGCACAGTCGCCACAGCTAAAGTGTTAAGTCTTAATTTAGAAGAGCGCTTCTTTTGAAGATTGCGTGTCGAAGACTTACAAAGGAATACTTGTAGTGGCTATCACTGAATATATTCAAACCTCCGTATCACCGCGTGTTAACATCTGTTCAAAAGACACCAGGCACAGCAGCTAGGCAGTACGAATTGCACGGTTAGCCCTTCTTCGAGGCGACTGCAATACCCAAGAAATCGAAGCAAGCTACGTGTCCTGACCTGAGACCTTTCACCCTCGCAAGAAGCACGATCCCAAACATCGAGACCTGTACCGAAGACAAGCGATTCACAAACAACAGAACATGCAGTGCCGCTGCCGCAGCACAGCGGCTCTATATGCGGTTCCAAATCCTGTCTGGGCTGGGCATTTTCTGCACTGCATCGCAACTCCGTGTAGCAATATCAAGCACAGGCGACTTCATCATACAGGACCCTAAGCCCTAAACCGTTTGCAGGGGAAATCGGAGAAGAAAACTGATGGGCTACGCGGCTACCTTATACCTCAGGAACACATACAGCCTAGACTCTGAACACAGCGATGACAAGGAATCTGCAGAATTATCAAGGAAACTTTCAAAGGAAACCTACAAAAAACTGACCAAAAAACACACTTATGCTGGGCCTTATGCCTTATGCTCTTAAGGCCGTTGCCATGCCGCAGTCTGAACGAGTCAGGCCACTGAGTTTCGGGTTTGCGCGGTCCAGGCCCTAGTGTTTCGGGTTTCGGTTCTGCGTCGCACGCTTGGGGATACCGTCCCCAACTGAACACTAGAACCCGAAAACCCGAAAAAAATCTAAACCCTAAACTCTTGAACCCTAAAACCCCTAAACCCCGAAAACCCCACCCTAAAAACTCTAAAACCCTGGACCCTAAACCCTGGACCTCCCTGTAACCTAAACCCTGGACCTCCCTGTACCCCTAAACCCTAAAACCCTTAAACCCTTTCGCGCCCTAAGCTCCAAAGCCCCTCTAACCAAAATCTCAAGAGCTTCCAGGATTCGAACTTAGCCCGAGTCATGGCCCGAGGCTCCATAGGAAATCTTCCGCCCCCCCCAGTCTCTTATGGTGTAGTAGTTGGGGTTTAGGGTTTAGGGTGTAGTAGACGTGTTCTACAGTATGTATACCACAGTATATGAGAGTATACTTCCGCATATATTGTAGAATATTACAGTCGATTACAGCAAACTGTATCTTATTACATCCAGTATTATGTTTTAGCAAATTCAACAGGTAACCCGAGGCAATGCACTAAGGAACACCGCTCCATTTTCACCAAGCAAGCAAATGGTTTCTGACTTTGTCCGCTTGCTGCTCGGACTGACAAGTGCTCAAGACCGGTTTTTGGCTCCATACCTGTATCTACAGACTTTGGATATCAACACATGCATAATCGGTAGACTTGCATTCCTCAGGCTAGGCGCCCGGGAATGGTCCTGGCTCCATGAGGGGGGTGTTCGCTTCGATAGACGCCAAGGCAAAGTCCTTAAGTCTTCGATATAGGGCAACTTCCTGTGCAATCCATATGGGTGGTTCTCTAAATTAGGGTGCCTTTTTGAGCCCCCAATATAGTATGGCACCCGTGTAAAAAGGATCCGAAAAAGGCCCCCTAATTTGGAGAACTACCCCTTTAGGAGCCGGAACATTTAGACCCGGGGCGTCTTGGTGGTTTAGGCTAGAGCTCTAGGGGAACCTGGAGGAAGAGCCCTTCCATCACTTGTTAATTCGGATAACCTCCCTGACGCCATCCCAGCGCTTTAAAACCCAATTTGCAATCAGGGGGTTCAGGAGCAAGAGCAGGAGCAAGACAAGTGCAAGAGCAGGAGCAAGTGCAGGAGGGGGAGCAAGTGCAGGAGGGGGAGCAAGAGCAGGAGCAACAGCAGAAGCAAGAGCCGGAGAAAGAGCATGAGCAGGAGTAAGAGCAAGAGCGCGCGCAAGAGCAAAAGCAAGAGTAAGAGCAAGGGCAGGAGCAAAACCAGGAGCAACAGCAAGAGCAAGAGCAAGCGCCGGAGCAGGAGCAAAAGCCAGCGCAGGACCAAGAGCAAGATCCCGCAAAAGTGACAGTACAGAGTACAGATAAACATGCACCCTCATAACGAAAACACTTTCTGAGTTGTGTAGGGGCCCCGGCTTAATATTAAGGAAGGAATTCTTTACTCTGTCGCCGAAAACCAAAGGGATCTGTCTCGCATCCGTTTTCGAGAGGACGTTGAAGCAAGGCCATGAAATTCCAAAGTTGATATTCTGCGAGAAACTCGGATTCTCGCATGCTTGTGGGCTAATCTGAGGGCTGACCCAAGACACCTAAGTTGGGCTTTCAACTTGCAGAGGCTTGTTGATCAACTCTAGCAAGCAGCCGCAACATAGCCATGGCGCACCCCTAAACCCTAAACCCTAAACCATGATCCGAGGTTCAAGGCTCGGCGTGGCTTCAGAGGGCTATCACAACTCACCAAACAAAGGGGACAGCCTCCCTAACCCGCAAACTCAATGACCTTGCACTCTAGACGCTAAAGATCGCCAAAACCCTAAACCCAAAATCCCAATAGCCGAAAAAGTTGCACACCTTGCGACCTAATGTAGGGGGCCTGAATGGGGCTCCCTTATAGTATACTAATCATAGTAAGAACAATAAGGAACCCTTAGGAGTAACATTGGCAATTATTTCGGCTCCTTATTAATCCCGAAACCCTCGAATCGCCTGCCCTCGAGGTAAGCATCCACGGCAGCCACCACAGCGTCTTCCACGGCCTCTGCGGCCTCTCGCTGATGGCTTTTTGTAGAGTTCAGAGATGACGACGATAATTTAAGATTATGGTGATTTTGATCAGGACGGCTCAGTTCTACATACTGGATTCCCAGTCCGAACCACTCGTAACAAACACAGGTCGGCTAAGTCCCCAGCTCCAAAAGCCGTAAGCCTCGTTACTGTACTGAAGTTCGTGTCGTGCCACACCGATAAAAACCCCGAATCCTTCGAACCTCATGCCGTCTGGTATAACTGCCTTAGGGTTTGGGGTGATGGTTCCGGCTCCTATAGCACCCCAATCCCTACTACAAGTCATACGGGTGGGTTCCTGTTCTGGTCAGGATCTCCGTCTAAGCACGTGTAGTCCCAATTTCACTTCTCTCTGAATGACTATATAGGGAATACCCACCCAAACTCGAATAAAGCACTAATAGCTTGATCAAAGAAGCGTAAACTAAAACATCCAACATGTGCATCAACCTCAAATGCTCAATCCAAGCAGCCTATTTTCTTCAACCCGTCTCAAAACTCAAAACCTCCAACCCTGGCACCCTACAGAAAACTGCAGCCCTAACGCCCACATCCTAAACCCTGAACCCTATACCACCCCAAACTAAACCCTAAACCCTAAACACCTAAACCCCTAAAGCCTTAAACCTTCAACGCTTTATCGATGGAGCCTGTTGGGTCCTGGCACCCGTATGGTGGGTGCCGTACACGCCACCTTGGGGTGAGCTTGGGGCTTCAGGGTTTAGAGAATTTAAGGCTTGAAGACTATAGGGGGTTGGGGTTTAGGGTTTAGGGTTCAGGGCTTAGGGTTCAGGGTTTAGGCTTCAGGGTTTAGGGTTCAAGGCTTAGGGTTCAGGGTTTAGGGTTTAGGGCTTAAGTTTAGGGTTTAGTGTTCAGGATTGAGGCTTCAGGGTTTAGGCTTCTTTTTTTAGGGTTTATGGGGCTTAGGGGCTCAGGGGTTGTGGCTTCAGGTGTTTCGGGAATCCTTTTCTCTAGGGATCAGGATTCAGAGCATCAGGTTGAGCGTGTGTTGTACGGCCAAAAGTCCACAAAACTCGAGCCCAAGCTCAGTCAACAGCTCTGCTTTCCGACTGCCAAAAAAAAGATGATCCTGTCACCTATAGTATCTAGGTTCCCCAGTAACCCCTTAATAATAAGGGTACCCTTTTTCTTAATATTCGGTTTTAATAAGGGGACCCCAAACTAAAAAGGGCAAAAGGGTACTACTGGGGCACCTAGGTATGCTCTAGTCTAGTGGTTGCACGCACTTCTCTTTCTGTGCATGGTACTGCGACACTGGGGAACCCCGAACCCATGCCACCCCAAGCCGAATGCCCCAGAGCTCAAAAATCTGAAATCGCTAAAGCCATCAGCTCTGCACGCAGTTCCTAAACGACTGAAGGGTGATCTTGCAAGGAGGTTTGTCTAGGGTTCAGGGATGAGTTTTGGGGAGTTGGGGCTTCGGTTTTACATGGGGGGTCGGGGATTTGGGTCTCTTGGGTCCGTCCGATATTACATAAAGGAACAGGATTCGTGAGGAACGCCCAGTGCTTTCAGAGTCTTCCTGGAGACAAGCCTCACCGGCTCACCTCCCCTACCGAAAAGACTCTTTTCAATGGAGACACCCGTGGCAGCTGCAGCTCAAAGCCCTACACCAAGTCGGAAACTCGGACACACAAGTCCTAAACTCAACTCTCCATTTCTAAACACTAAACCCTAAACCCTAAACCCTAAACCCCCATTCCTAAACACTAAACCCACTAAACAAGACCCTCGCACCCCAAGTCCGAAATCGAAAACGCAAAGTAAAGGCTCCGAATCTAAATCCAGTCTCCAACCCCCAAGGCCTATTCCTTCAGGCGCAGATCATTAATCTTAGGAACCTCCTACCATAAACCCTACCCCCCTTAACCTTCAACCCTAAACCCTACCAGCCAACTGCATAAACCCAAAATCCTTGAACCTTCAATCCTACACTTTTACAACCCCCTATGCTTTCACTCCGACCGAAAGTCTCCTTCGTAGATCCTTTTTGTTTCCCGTAACATTCCATTTGGGATCCTATATAATATACGTCTAAACTTAAACCCTACACCCCGGAACTGCGGGCCCCTTCGCCCTAAGGAATCGGCACGCGTCCATGATGGCCTGTCGAAAGCTCCAGGCTTGGGGTTTTAGAGTAAGGTTTAGGGTTTAAGGGTTTAGGGGCTTAGGGTTTATGGTCTTGGGTTTAGCGCTTAGGGTTTATAGGACTTTGGGTTCAGGGTTTAGGACTTTGGGTTTAGGGTTTCGGGCTTTGGGTTTAGGGTTTAGGACTGCGGGTTTAGGGTTTCGGGCTTTGGGTTTAGGGCTTTGGGTTGAAGGTAGGACGTATGGAGATTTTGCCGCCAGCCACAAAGGTTGATTCGAGAAGCAGCGCGACTCAGCGCGACTGCGCACAGCGACCCCCGATGATCCCAAGCCCACAAACCCAAAACTTGATCCTCCTAAACCCTACACCCTAAACCCTAAACCCAAAGCCTTATAAACCCTACACCCAATTTAAAGCCCTAAGCCCTAAACCCTCAACCCCAAGCCCTAAACCCAAAGCCCTAAACCCTAAACCCCTAAACCCTAAACCCTAAAGAGGCATTTGGGTTCGAGGCTGGGCTTGGACTAGCCGAACAACACCTGAGCACACGGTTGAGGGTTTAGGTTTTAGGGCTTATAGGGTTTAGGGTTTACGGTTTAGGAATGCAGCACAGGGTTTGGACTCGCAGACAACGCGCGACCAGAGGCGCCGGATTACGCAAAGAACGAGCCAAACTTCTGACAGAAATGTGCATAATGTAGGGGCCTTAGTGATTCGAATAGGATTTAAGGGAAACATTTTCTATACTTGGGCGTGGACCAGAAGGGGATACGAAACCCAAAACCCGAGCCCAAACCTTCTCAAATTCCCTCATGTGCTATCCCTGGGCGGCTGAGATGACAACCTACCATTGAGCAACACCTAAGCAAGCTGGAAAGCAGCGCACGTGTTCGCATCGCAGACCGCACTCGATGTGAGGTTCCAGGTTATGCGAAGAGCATGCCGAACTTCTAGCGGGCTTGCATGCCGGCCCGTTCGACAGCACCGTGCAGCGCCCGTTCGGGATAGCACATGAGGGAAACAGCGAAGATTTGGGTTCGGGTTTTGCGTTTCGTATCCCCTCTCGTCCAAGTCCAACTATAGAATGACCGCTCAACACCCCAACCGAGGAAGTAGGGGTATATTTAGGGCAACTACACGTCCTACTTTTAACCTCTTTTTCGTGACAACCTACTTGCATCCAGTAGCATGACCTTCAAACTGATCTGCGAGATGTGGCAGTTCAGTTGCACGGTGTTTCTCAAAGGAAAGCGCTGGCAGCAGTGGACGCAAGCAGGCGCCGGCAAGCTTCCCGCGAAATGCACTTAACAAAAACATGTGTTAGTGCATGTGTATATGTGTGGATATGTATATATATATATATATTGTTTATATTTGCGGAGAACTTATCTACACATATACACACACATACTTAGTGCAAGTCTGTATGAACGATGAATGCATGCATGGATCAATGAGTGAGTGAGTGAAGTACTGGGTGACTGAGTACATGACTGACTGACTGACTGACTGACTGACTGACTGACTGACTGACTGAATGAATGAATGAATGAATGGATGAAAGAATGAATGAATGAATGGATGAATGAATGGTTGGTTGTCATACGAAGACGAAGTTAAAGCTTGGGCTACAAGTGGTTAGAGGTGTAGTTGCCCTAAATATTTCCCGACTTCCTCAGTTTGGTTGTTGAGCGGTTATTCTATAATTGTATCGGGAACCTTCTTGCCATTTATTCATAGGCCCCTAAGTAGTTCCTTTTTATGGTTTATATTTAGAATCCTATAAGGTAAACCCAAAAAGGAACTACTTAGGGGCCTATGGGTATTCCCAACACCACAAACCGTGAGAGGCTTGTTGCATTCTGTGCCTATTCCCCTTTGAAATCCATCCTGTATCCATGCGGTTCAGGGTCTAGGGGGGTCGGGCGGAGAATCCGATCCTCGTCCTCAAATCTGGTGTCGTTTGAGCCAGGCTCGTTTGCGAAGACGTCAAGGCCTGGCCACACAGACCAATGGAGGAGCCCTGAACCACCCTGCCTCATGTAGTAACACGCACAAACGTGGCGGGAACATACACCAGAGAGGGTATTACCTATATGGGCAAGTTAGCAAGCCATGTTCATGTCCTGGCAGTCCTAGCAAATTCTTCGCGTTCTTCATTCTCAGCATATCGGTGGCGAGGTTCAGAACCCGCCACGATTTCTGCAGGGGACACCCATAAATTTCTGGGCATTGAAACCCGCCCAAAACTGCGAAATCCTGAATAACAAAACAAACTCCAAGCTCTCTAAATCCCATCAAACTCCCATATTTGAGCCAGAAACCACCAGAACTCAGTCATCTTTCTACAGCTCGCTCGTGACCCGTCACAATGACCCTGTCGTCCTTCGCATGCCCTTGCTTCACACGCAAAAACACGTTGTGCAAAGCACACGTTCTGTGCCTCGCAAAAAACCAACCTCAACAAACCCCGACATTCCCAATGACGTCAAGCCGATAAGCTGACACCCTAAACCCTGAATCCTAAATCCTAAACCCTGAATCCTAAATCCTAAACCCCTGAATCCTACACTCTGCATCCTAGTGCTCACTCCAGTGCTCCACCTGCACGAAGACCACGGGCCTGTCGGAAGTGCGGCTTGAAAAAAGTCGGTGCAGGTTTGGTACAGGTTTTAGGGTTTAGGGCTTTAGGGTTTGAGGGTTTAGGGTAGTCAGGATCGAACCCGAAAAGACCCTCAGCTTCCTAAGCCCTAAAGTTCTAAAGCCTTAAAAAGGGAGAAGCCAAAACGGCTTAGCGATAAATGCAATCCTCCTTGAGGAGGGACATAGGCTCCAAGCAGCTTTCGCGCTTTGGACTAGTATAGAGGCCTTAAGAGTCAGAACTGCGCTTTTGGGCGTATCTTCTGTATTGGGGACTTTCCGGACGTCCGGGGCCCGGAGGGTTTGACGCTTAGCAAAAGCGTTCAAGAAGTGCAGGTGGAATGCTTCTTCTGTTTGCTTCTGGGACTCCGAAGTCAAAGGCCTTAGGGGTTCCTCAGCAGTTCATGAACCATGTCCGGTGTGCTTGAGAAGCTGACACTTAAGCGAGAAGCTCCGCGGCCATGAGACACTGCATTCAACACCAGCGCCAACATCGACCTCACCACCACTGCAAATGTCATCTTCATCTTCATATGCACCTTTAATCAACCCATCAACACCACCATCATCAGCACCAGCACCAACACCCTCATCATTATCATCATCATCATAATGATAATCATCATCATCACCGCCATCATCATAATCATCATCCTGTTCAGTACCATCATCAACAACAACATCGTCATCATCATCATCATCATCAAGATCATCATCATCATCCTCAGCAGCATCATCATCATCACCACCACCATCATCCTCCACATCATCGTCGCAAACGTCATCCAAATGAAACATCGCCCTCGACTCCCGGCCGCTGCACCCACTACCATCGTCGTGGCAGCCTCAGCAGCAGTTCATTCGCCCGAGACCCTAAAGCCTCGAAGCCTAAACTTTGACCCTAGGATGCAGGGCTTTAGAGCTTTAGGGCTTTAGGGCTTAAGGTCTTAGGGTTTAGGGCTTTAGGGCTTTAGGGTTTTAGGGCTTAAGATCTTAGGGTTTAGGGCTTTAGGGTTTTAGGGCTTTAGGGTTTTAGGGTTTAGGGCTTAAGGTTTAGGGTCTGGGGTCCGAACCTCCACGGCTTTCAGGAGAGCCACCTCATCGACGATGCCGCCGCGAGACCTGGGACAGTGGACTTGCGATCTGGGGGTTTAGGGTTTAGGGTTTTAGGGTTTAGGGGTTTAGGGATTTAGGGATTTAGGGTCTAGGGTTTTAGGGTTATAGGGTTTTAGGGTTTTAGGGTTTAGGGTTTTGGGGTTTAGGGTTTTAGGGTTTTAGGGTTTAGGGTTTAGGGTTTAAGGTTTAATCGTGCAGCTTCGGCTTACCTCTTTGAGGCTTCTTGTGGGTTTAGGGTCTGGGGTTTAGAAAGGCAGCTTTGTGCCTGTCGAATGAAGTAAGACATGATATGACTCGTCTGCACAGGCAACCAGACAACAACACGACTGCCAACTACAGCAGTCAATGAATCAATGAAACAAATATTGACTAGACTTGAATCCAGCCAGCAAAACATCAATCAAAAAAACCAAGGAAAACATGAATGAAGTTATGAATGAGCGAATGAACGAATGTACGAAATAAAAGCATAATCAATACCATAGAACGACATTGTACGACTAACGAATGAAAGAACGAACGAACGAACGAAACAACTACAGATAAAATAACCACTAAAAAACATAGCTAACGGACGAAATAACCAATGAAATAATTACAAAAAAGGCAGAACGAACGACATACATGAACAACTGGTTAAACAAATAAAGAAACGGAGTAATCCATAACGAGCGAATGAAGAATGAATTAACGAACCAATGGAACCATTGAGTCAATCACTCACTCAGTCAGTCAGCCGGTCAGTCAGTCAGTCAGTCAGTCAGTCAGTCAGTCAGTCAGTCAGTCAGTACATATATACATACATACATACATACATACAGACAGACAGACAGACAGACAGACAGACATGCACGTACTAGTCGCGGTTGTGATGGTCATGCTGATGACGACGATTCTGGCGATGAGGCTACCCACGAGACAGACTGCCGATGATGAGGTGTATGGCAGCTGCTGCAAGCAGTTGTACTATCCACCTGGCCATAACCAGTGGATAGATACTCACTCTTATATAGACTGATAGAAGGGATCGGAAAGTGACCAGATGCTACGCTCTGAATGCCCGGCCAGGCATAAGCCTGAATCACGGAATCTCTGAAGCCTTGAGAGCTTAGCTTCAAAGGCAGGCGTGGGAATGATAGTAACACTACAAATGAAACAGAAGTAATGATACGACTTTGAGGCTTATAATAATAGCGATAACCCTAGGTTCTGCAACTTCTCCATCGGATCAGGATACGAGACTCCGACATATCGGATGTTTTCAGGTCCACTTGCTCTACTAAACCTCCCCCTTGAAGTGGATGCAGAGGGCTTGACTCCCAAACCCTGATTTGGCCTTAGAATTTCTGGACGTCCAGTTATTCTCTCCAAACAATCAGTGGGGGTCTTCAACTTACAGTCGCAGGAGAAGAATCCTCGGGCCGCGAAGTGACGCCGCTGCCCACACACTTTCGACTGCAATCCACAGTTCTGTGCCAGACTCTGCATCCGCCGGGGCTTCAGCGCTCTCCGGTTGCGAAAAACCGGGCTTTCGCCACGGTGCCGTGCATGTTTTGGGATGCCATACTCCGCCTCCGCAAGTCGCACTCTCACCAAAGTCACGTGCATGTCTTGCCTCCTGAAGTCTCGCCAAAGTGCCGTGCACGTTCTGTGCCAATCGCGTTCCCGCAGTAGCCTGCACAAATTGGGGGTAGTCTTAAGAACCTCCGTGCTCCGCATCTTGCACTGCTTGGGGTCGAAACTGGCCTAGTTCGTTTAAGTTTCGGGGTGAGTGTTGCAGGCTTCTTGATGAGTGCAGGTGGGCGACGGAACGTGGGGGGAGGGGGTGTTCCTTCGGGAAGCTAGGCGTTAAAGTTATCACTGCTGTAGTCCCATCTTTTTGGCTAACCTGCTTCTTTCGGAATAGGATCCTACAATTATACAAGAGCTGGGAAACCATGAAACTACAACGGAGAGACATAAGTTGCAACGCAGACTATGGGTGTGTCCACCCCGACCCTCCAAGCAAACAAATTCTCTGCTGAAACCCCCCCCCAAAGACCAAAGCAGGTACTTATTGCAGACTAAGTGCTGTTTGTATACTTGGACCATTCCCTAAACCCCTAAACCCTAAACCACTAAACCCCTAAACCCTAAACCCTAAACCCCAAACCCATTGGAGTCTTAGGGAAACTTCCGGCTGGGGTCGGCGCATGTTCACGACCAGAGCGCCTCGGAGGTTGGACCCAGGGTTTTAGGGTTTAGGGCTTTAGGGCTTTAGGGCTTTAGGGGTTTAGGGTTTGTAGGGTTTTAGGGTTCAGGAGTCCCGAGGTTGCCAGCCGTTCAAATGAGGGTGCCCTCTACTAACCCTAAACCCTAAACCCTGCTATTCCGTGTTAAAACATAAAGAGGCCCCTAAAGCAAAAAAAGAGGACATGAAGGGCAAGACTGGGCCCGCTACTGTTGATGATCTAAATCCTGCATTACCTTTAAGGACCCTAAAGCTGTGGGAATTATGGTATATTCCTCAGCTAGGTTGGCCCCTCAAAGCCTCTAGAAAAAATATTAGTAGAGAAGATCCGCTTAAGTCCAAGAAGGGAAAATATAAAAATGTCCCAAAGGCCTACCTAGTTAGTATGGGTAATGCAGGATTTTTTGTCATCAACAGTAGTACCAGTCTGCCAGTTGCATCCCAACCGGCCTATTCAATAACGGTTTAGGGTTTAGGGTTTAGCCTGCGACAGCTCCTGGCATGTATACCTATCGGGGTTGAAAGCCTTAAGCCGCCGCGAATTCGGGTTGCTCAGGTCTTGCGGGTTATATAGTATGATCTGATATTGTATAGCAATGTACCCTAAACCCTAAACCCCTAAACCCTAAACCCTATACCCTAAACCGCATACTAGTCTTATTGAAACTTACGGTTACAGACCGCTTCTTTCGGGGGCCTGCCGACTCTAAGCTGCCAGGCTCAGGGCTCCAGCATTTCGTTGATGCTGTTGGATCTGAGTGTTTAGGCTTGAGGGTTTAGCGTTTAGGGTTTAGGACTTAGTGTTTAGAATTTAGTGTTTAGGGTTTAGGGTGTGCTTAGGTTTCAGTGTTTAGGGTTGAGGTTTTAGTGGGTTTAGTGTTTAGGGTCGAGGGATTCCCAGGGCTGTACAGTTGTATCCTACACTAGTGCGCGTGTTTTTTTTCTGGCCACTGCTCCATGGAAGATAGATAGATAGATATTTAGATAGATGATAGATCGATGCATGGGTGGATGGAAGCACGGATAACACAACATACCATCGCATAACACATCGCATATATGTGTGCATATATGTACACGTGCAAAAAAGAAGCAAGTAAGCGCACAACGAACAACACATAACGAACACACAGACACATAAATAAGCACATTGATAAATAAGCACATTGATGTGTGTGTATATATATATATAAACACTTGGATATGTATATATATATATATACACACCATAATTAAATAAATATAAATAAATAAATAAATATATATATATATATTATATACACACACATACATACACGCATAGGGGTCATGTTTGTATACATACATATTAAGCATACATACACGCATGTTCATACCTACATATGCGTGCGTGTGTGTGTGTGTGTTTGTTTGTTTGTTTGTTTGTTTGTTTGCTTGTGTACACACAGGCGTGCGTGTGTCAAACTGTAGAAACTGTAGACACACGTAGTTACTATAGCAGTCAGTGATGCCAGTCACAAGACTGCAGGTGTACAGCACGCACCCTCGCACATCGACACGGGCTCCATATACAGGTGTGTATGCATGTCAGCATTGTCTACCCACAGGCCCCTAAGTAGTTCCTTTGTGGGATTACATTATAGGATTCTAAATATGAACCACAAAAAGAAACTACTTAGGGGCCTATGGGTACTGCACATGCATGCAAGGATGAATATTTTCCACGCATACGGGTCAACCATCGCTGTTCTTGCACTTGTTATTGGCGGAGGTGCGGTCCTGACTATCAGCATGCTGCTATCTATGGATTGTACCGAATAACCCGAAACCCAATATCAATCTCCGATACTCCCAAGCCCCTGCCTGGTCGCAGCTTCGACAGGAGCGCGGCATCGACCAGTCCGCGCGTTTGTTCGCTGAGTGCGAGGTGCACCGACAAGGCCTGCTAGCTGCAAGATACATACTACGGTTGATGATATAAACCCCGCATTACCCATGACAAGGAATATACCATAGTTCTTATAGTTTAGGGCCCTTAAGGTAATGCAGGATTAATATCATCAGCAGTACCAGGACCCGAAGTCCCTGGACTCAAAAGCAAAACATGCGCAGCTGCTCGGTCGAAAGAGGCATGAGAAGACGAGAGAAACTGGAGTCTATCGAGATCCCCGTAGCATGTCAGGGATCCTGAACTCCGAATGTCTAAGGGCTTTCATAATGAGAATAGGGTTTAAGGTTTAGGGTCTAGCGTCTAGGGGCCTTCATGATGAGAATAAGGTTTGGGGTACCTTGCGGTATTATTGCACCTAAAAGCCCCTAAGAAACAGGATGACCAAGTGTTCAGGCTCCCACTGCAAACCAGGGAGCGAGCGAAGCAGCTAGTAACCTATTAAAGTCGTGAAGGGGTGAGACAATTTAGGGTTTAGGGAAGGTTGGGGTTTGGGGCTTAGGGTTTAGGGAAGGTTGGGGTTTGGGGCTTAGGGTTTAGGGAATGTTCGGGTTTAGGGCCCCCTGAATTTCAACCTTGAGCCCTACACCCCACTCTCTAAACCTCACGCAAACTTAATTTTCTACAGCCCAAGCAGGAAGCGCTTGAACTCCAGTGTTATCTACGCTCTATCAACCCTAAAGACCACTAAAATTTATCCTAAACCTAAACCCCTAAACCCTTAACCCCTAGACCCCAAAACCTTATAAACCCTTAAACCCTTATTAACCCTAGAATCATATCGGACTTCCTCAGGCTCTGGCATCTGCATCCTCGACGGCGGCCTCCGGACACGCACAGAAGTCGGCGGAGAGCTCTTTGGCTTCCTGCGTAGGTAGGAACTGGAGGATGCTATAGTAGAACCACATAAACTAACATATGGGCAACATATGAATTGGGTGTGTGTGTGTGTGTACATCTGTACATAATCACTAAAATTTGCACTTGCCAGCAATGCAGACCTTTACCTCAGGTAGCATTCGGGATTTTAGGCCGTAGTACTGCAAGGTTGCAGAATGTTTTTGGCACCCTTGCGTTACCGGCCGTAGCCTTTGACGATCGATGGCTTGGATCTTAGAAACCATTCCCGAAACCCTAAACACTAAGCCCTAAACCATGCAGGGCTCAACAGGGATCCATTCCCCCATTCCCTACTAAGAACCAGTCAGCTGAGATTAGCTATCGGGAAGGCGTCGGCAAGCTTCGACAGGACTGCACTGCCACCGCCGAAAAGCCTGTCCAATCGCAAGACTACCGGCCTTCCTACGGTTTTTTGTTGAACTCCATTTTGGGCTTAGGGTTTAGGGTTTAGGGGCCTTCCTACGGTTTTTTTGTTTTTAAACTCCTTTTTGGGCCTGCCCGATCCTGCTTTAGGGCTGAGGGTTTATGTCATGTCCTCCTCCGTCAGCGAGCGGCTCCATGCGCGCACGCGCATGCCAAAAGCTACGGCTCGCCTGCAAAGCATTGAATGAAGAAGAATGGGCAAAACTCACGCACCATCACTGTCGCCAGACTGTCGCTGTATCCTCTGTGCAGTTGCTACTACTGATTAGTAGCACAACCACTTTTTCCAACTGGCCCTTGCCGCTATATCCAAACACACTATCACTGCCGTAAGTGCAATTATCACCATTGCATGGCCTTGGCTCACCAAACCAATGATGTACTCGGAAGGCCGACGTGTGATATTATTGAGGGAAGTCTGATCTCCGTGCGCAGGGCTGGGCATTGCAAATTTACGATTCTATACGACTCTATGATTGCTAGTTGCGGTCAATAGACAGCTGCAACTTCTGCGGCTGCAAATGCCTATCGGTCTATTCATCTGTCTGTCCCCTGAACTATGCGGAACTGGATGCTTCTTCCATCATCACATAGACATAGGACCTACGGGCTCATACCTTGGGAACATCAACATGTCGGCGAAGTTTCCAAAGAATGGCGCCTCCCGTCTCGGAAGCCTTACTGACTTACTCATAACACAGAACCGGGATGAAGACGGTTCTCAGTCCTTTAAGTAAGGGACATATTGACAGCAATATCCATGTGTTTACACATGCTCATTTAGCTGTGTATGCATATGTAAAGATATGTACACATACATATTCACATAGATCTACATACACATATACATATATTTTGTACATGTACCTATAACTATACATATTATGTAACATGCACACATACACGTACACAAATGAAAGAGCGCACGCTCACACACACACACACATGCACACACACAAGCGCGTAAAAGCAGCACAAAACTGTAATTAAATCTGTAAACGAAACAACCGCGGATGAACCCCAACCTATGCTTCAACCAGGCCCTGTGTGGGCCCGCAAGCTTCGACAACTTCCGCCCACGGCCTGATCACCTCACGGCCAATGTAGCCCACACCCAGAACCGCCAAACTTCGACCTTTAGGCAATCAGTGCTTAAGGACTCAGACGTTAGGCAGGGCTTGTAGGGTTTAGGATGTATTGGGTCCAGGGGTTCAGGGTTTAGGGGTTCAGCGTTTAAGACAGCTAGGGTTCAGGGGGGGGGGGGTTGAGAGCTTGAAAACCATCGTCTTGGGTTGGGTTGGAGGATTTAGGGGAGTTCAGACAAGAAGATATGAGGAGAGGGGTTTAGGCCTCAAATTTTAGAGATCTAAGGACTACGAGGAGTTTAGCATGTGAGGTAAAATGTTGCAGGTTTGGGCTTCAGGCGGCAGGACTCAGGTATTACGAGGATGGTTCTCTAAGTTGGGGTCCTTTTCGGGTCCTTCTTAAAAGGGTGCTGCACGATGTTTGGGGGGACTTAAAGAGGGACCCTACTTTGGAGAAAGACCCAATGAAGGCTCGCACTATTCTGCTAATAACCTTGTCAATCGAATGCAAGTACCCGAGGGCTTTATTCTGAAGCTTTTACCAGACTAAAGTAGTGTCACCATAAGGGCACCCCAACAGTAAGGACTAACAAAACACTTCAAATAAGGCTTACGCTTCAAGGCAATCCAAACTGCGAAACTTCCAAGCCCAGAGCCATCCTCATCGCTGCGGCCTTAAATTTAATCCTAAACATGTGCACTCTAAGCCCTTGAAGCCCATACCTCCCGAACCCCCGGAGTAGGATTTGGTATATAGTTTCGACTCTTGAGGCTGCCAAGTCTCTCCTTCAAGAACTACCTATAGTCTCCATCGTAAGGAGTTCCTTTTTGTGGTTATGTTTTAGGATCCTATATATACATGGTGAAAGTTCCTTTTTGGGGTTTCCTTTTCGGATCCTAGTTATGTAAACGGTTAAAGCTAAAAGAACTACAATGGAGACAATAGGAACCCTAAGAACCTTATAGAACCCTGATAGGGCCGTTTAAAGGAATTACAATGGAGACAATAGGTACCAAGAGCCCTTATAGGGCCGTTTAAAGGAACTACAATGGAGACAATAGGTAAAGCTTTTCGGGTAGGGGGAATCCAGAGCCAACATCAGCGAACCGAGGCCCGTCTTCCGGCCACAAACGTGCAGCTAACCCATGAGAGTTGAATCTGAAAGAGAGAACATAATGGTATGTGATAGTAGATTATGGCACCTGATACTATATGATAGTGTAATATAGAGTATATTCTAGTATATTGCAGTATATTATTATGAGAGACCCACGCTTCTATGCGCCTTTGCACACGCACACACACACACACAGAGGCTAACAGCACCAGAAACCGGAAGTGTACAGGTGCTATCAAGGCACTTGCAGCAATAGCAGCTACTGCTGCTACTACTACTACTACTACTACTACTACTAAGGGTTTCGGCTGGAGCCTAGTTGTCGAGTGTAGGACTGAGGGTTCATGGCGATTGTTCTGCTCTTCCTGCTTTTTCTTTACTGGACACAGATGACCGACAACAGTCCTGGGCATATCTTTCAGCCGCACGGGTCCCAATTCCCGTGGCCAGCTGCGATGGT
>CAJNJA010024153.1:0-33020 GCA_905231915.1 Symbiodinium necroappetens | reverse complement strand
CCCTGAAGCCCTAAAGCCCTAGACCCTAAAACCCTAAACCCCTAAAGCCCTAAAACCCTAAGACCCTTAAACCCTAAAACCCTAAAATCCTAAAGCCCTAAACCCTAAAGCCCTAAAGCCCTTAACCCCCCAAAAAAGACATAACCTCCGCTGGAGGACTCCTGTCGTCCCTTCCCAAACGCTTCGGCCAACTTGTGGGTTTCTTGGCCGAGCTCCAGTGGGGCTTTGGGCTCGGGGTTTAGGGTTTAGGGGCTTGATTAGGGTTTAGGGTTTATAATAGGGTTTAGGTTTTAGGGTTTAGGGGCTTGATTAGGGTTTAGGGTTTTCGGGGCTGAATATAATTTAATATAAGTTTAGGGTTTCGGGTTTGTGATAGGGTTCGGGACTCAGGGTTTGCGGCTGAGGGCTTAGGGGCTGAAGAATAAGTTTAGGGTTTAGGGTGTATAATAGGGTTTTGGGTTAAGGGTTTTGGGTTTAGGGTTTAAGGGCTTAAAATAAGTTTAGGGTTTAGGGTTTATCATCGGGTTTGGTGCTTAGGGTTTTGGGTTTAGGGCGCGTAAGATATAGGATATAGAAGCCTGAGTGATTGGTGATACTATTCCGTATCATTGCGCTTCCCCGTTATACCTTTAGTGGTATACAGGGACTACTGCAAGGCCAAAGTATATACTATTGGGGTACATGCCTGAGAGTTATTACCACCAAGCCCTAAAGCGGAATCATGACGCCCCCGACCAGTGTTGAACAAGTTCAGGGGGTCAAGGCCTCAGAATCTCAAGGGTTTTGTTGACTGAGTTTTTTCGGGTTTAGGGGTTGAGGATTTTCGGGTGTCAGTGCTCTGCAGTAGCTGAGTAGGTAACATTTCAAAACTTGGGGTTTATATCATCCAACCACAACTGAAATGGTTAGCCTTTTTTGGGCAAGGGTACTCAGCCCCTAAGAAACAATTGTCTACCAGATCTTCCAGACATCCCCTAGCTTTAGTGCACACCGGCTCCTTACTAACTAGAATAGGGCTCCGGGGCAGGGCATATTATGGAACTTTCGTACAGCTACGTATAGCTGTATCTGTAAAAGGTTATCATTACTAGGTCATTAGGTGTTTAGCTTTCTGTGTTGACACTGGAGTACTGCTTAGGTTGCCATCAGGATCTAAGTTTCCAGTAATCAGTCTGGTGCTAGGAAACCCCAGCGCATCCCTTAGGGTTTAGGGTTTAGGGTTAGGTTCAGGGTTCAGGGAATAGGGTTTAGGGTCCAGGGTTTAGGGGTTTAGGGCTTAGGCCACCTTTTTGGAATTAGGTTCCAAAAGACCATCCGTATTGTGGTTTTCGGGACATAATTCCCTAAACCCTAAACCCTAAACCGTTTAATGTATTTTGGCACGATCCGGGCCGGCAAGGTACCTGTAACTTTACTTACAACGCACATACCAAGGTCCGGTCCGTAAACCTGAACCCTAAACCCTAAACCCTAAAGCCCAAGCCCTTAAACTCTAAACCATCAACCGTAAACCTTCAACCCTAAACCCTAAACCCTGAACCCCCCCGCCAAAAAAAAAAAAACTGAACCCGTAACACTAAACCCCAAAGGCCAAGCCCTCAAACCCTAAAGCTTCAACCCCAGGGCTGAAAAGGAGCGCAAGAGTCGAAAAGTCTCCATGGTACTTCCTTTGTTTGGGTTTAGGGTTTAGGTTTAATGTTGGAGGGTTTAGGGTTTAGGCTTTAATGTTTGAAGGTTTCGGGTTCAGGGTTTAGGGTTTTGGGTTTTGGGTTTTAGAGACCTTATAGGATCCTAAGTATTAGAACTGGCTAGACAAGACAGGAGCTGCAATGGAGGCTATAAGTATGGCCTGTAGTTCCGAAAACCCTAAAAAGGTGTCAATAGGACCTCAAGGGTGAGCCTTCTTTTCGAAAGCCTCATCCTACTGGCTAAAGACTCCGCAAAGCTTTTGCGACAGAAATCGAACGATGATACGTAAACAAATGATGTCCTTCGTTTGGATGATTCTTGTTCTGGTTGCAGGACAGCGGGATCCGTAGCCACAGCCAAGGCAACAGAGGAACCTCAAGAACCAGTAGGAGGAAAGTCTCCTGCTTATTCCCCTATGCACGATACTCCTATAGTCTCCATTGTAGTTCCTTTATTTGGTTTGCCTTGTAGGATCCTCAGTTCAAAACTTGTTAAACCCAAAAAGTAATTACAATGGGGACTATAGGTTGGGCCTAATTATTCCCTCAAAACCCAAAGCCCTTGAAGCTTTAAGCGCTAAGCCCCTAAACCCGAAACCGTGAACCATGGAAGCGTCTTATACAAGCCCCCCGAAACCTCCACTGGAGCTTGAGGAGGGCACCGTCGATGGTCATCAGCAGTCATGGGTGCTCGCGATGGACACCTTGGGATTGTCTGAGAGACGACATAGGGTTAAGGGTTTAGGGGGAGAAGAACAGGAAACCGTAACTCTGAAAGTGAGGAAGAACAGGAAACCAAGGAAAGCCATAATCATACACCTCGATTGTCCTGAGCCTTGAAAAGCAGCAGGACAGCCGGCCGCCGAAGCCGAAGAAACCTGGCGGGCCGAACCAGGTCGAAGAAAGCTGGCAGCCGAGCCATGCCAGTGGCCAGGTCAGGAGTGGTCTGGACATGGGCCGCGGTTGGGCTTCTCCTGCGAAGACTGGGGGGAGCTAATCCGCAAGCCGTTGCTCATCAAGCCGACGGCAAAGAGTCGGGAGCTGGCAGAAGCTCAGCAGCGGATTCTGCCCTGGGGTTCCCAAGAGTTGTGTCACAAGGTAGGTTTTGGGCGCCAAGACCCTTCTACCTTTTGAGCCCCAGGGTGGTTTATGGCTCAACTGGCTCAAGATCCCTTGCGTCCTTGAGTGTACCAACCACGCCTTTCATCATCCTGGATTGGAAATCTCGGAGTTTAGGGCTGAGGGTTCCCCTAAACCCCCAAATCATCCAAAACCCGCGATGACTCAACCCCTAAACTCTAAACCCCTAAACCCTAAACCCGGTTGCTCTCGAAGCCAAGACCCTCAAACCCACCACTAGAGCCCTTTAAGGGCTTTAGGATTTAGGGTTTAGGGCTTAGGGCTTTGGGTTTAGGGTTTAGGGTTTAGGGCCCTTAGGGTTTAAGGGCAAGGGTTTAGGGTTTGCGGAGCTGACAGAGTTTAAGGGCTTAAGGAGTCGAAATTTTGAGGTCTACCCCATCCCGAAACCCCATAACCCTAAATTTCCCCAAACCCAACGACTCTAGACCCCCAAGCCCCAGAACCCTAAAGGGTTTAGGGCACCCCTACACCCTAAACCCTAAACCCCCCACCGTAAGCCCTCAACCTTAAACCCAAAAAACCCTAAGCCCCAGACCTCAAACCCTAAACCCGAAACCCTAAGCCCTAGACCTCAAACCCTAAACCCGAAACCCGAAGCCCTAGACCGGTAACCCGAAACCCTAAACCCTAAACCGTAAACCCAAACCCCTAAACCCTAAACTGTAAACCCTAGCTTCTAAACCCCAAACCCGAAGCCCTAAACCTTAAACCCTAAGCCCTAAACCTTAACCTCTAAACCCTAATTCCTAAACCCGAAACCTTAAACCCTAAACCCAAAGCCCTAAACCCGAAGCCCTAAACCCTACACCCTAACCCTAAACCCGAAACCCCTTAAACCCTAAATCCAATGCGTCTGCATCGCTCCAGGACGCAGACGGCTGTCCCAGCGCCTTTGGTGCTGCTCGCAGCTTGCCTCGAACACCCCAAAGCCTCCGTGTGCCGAAAAGGGATCCTTTAAGGGTTATTGTAAGGGCTATTATAAGGGTTCTTTAAGGGTTACTATAACGGTTCTTTAAGGTTTAGGGTGTAAATTGATCCTTTAAGGGTTATTAACATTCAGGTTCTATAAAGGTTCTTTAAGGTTTAGGGTGCAACGTTCCATGTTTGAATGTCGTCTGCGCTTAGGCCTTCAAGGGGTCCCTATCTAGGGCTTAGGGTTTAGGGTTTAGGGTTCTGTTTTGGGGACCTAAAGAGGGACCCTAATTTCGGGAACTCCCCATATGGCTTTGCTCCAAGTCAGGACTTCTTAAAGTCCAAAGAGTCCGTTGGTTCTAAAGTCTAAGTCAAGGTGTAGTTTGGAACGCATTTCTCATTTTAAGGGGTCGCGCAGTGTAAGCCCTATGTAACCCTAAGGGTCCATGTACCCAAACAGTGCATTAATCCACTTAGGCCCCAAAGTACCTAAAAATAGATTTAAGGCCAAAAGTATATACTGCTTGGGCACATGAACCCTTAGGGTAAGCCCCTACAAAACCCTGCAACAAAACTATAAAACACCCTCGCATGACCTTGTTAACTCATCTTTCAATGCAGCCAAAGCAAGAGCCGAACTGAAAACAACCCCAAACCTCCATGTTGTTTCGTAAGTAGAGTTGCAAGTACCGGAGTTGGTGTTATCCTAGTGACGATTGATCGCTCCATTTTTTTAACTTGCCCCTAATCTCAGCGGGTTAGCAGGTTTCAGACTCTGTGCTTGCCCCTGCGACCGAACATCGGACCCAGTCCAAATCCCTTAGCTCAATAAAGTGTCAACCTGGTGTTGGAGTACAGGAGGTTAGGGCTTAGGCAGGGGATTGGGAGTACAGGGGCTATTATGATTCACGATTTGCGTTCAGAAGGTTTGGCAATGGGAGCTTTTGTGTTCAGACATCGAAGTTCCACGTGTAACGTTGGGGTTCTAGGGCTGCCTTCATTAGCAGATGTTGTATTGCGTCGTACAACAATTCCGACAACTGAAGCACTAGGGCCAGGGCCACAACCTGATAGTCCAAAGCCGAACCCCAAAACCCTAAGTCCCCGAGACCCTAACTCCTAAACCCCAAGTCACCAAATCCGGCCCAAAACTGCCAAAGTGATTGCTTACGGTGTCGTATTGGAGTCGATGACCCGCTGAAGTTTAGACTTCTCCTGCTCTAAAAGCCCCTTACAATCTACTATCCTGTACTGCTGAAGAAATTTGTATTTTTGCTTTAAAGGTTCTTTTGTATAGATCCCAATGTGTTGGTGCTACAGGACCAGAGGTTTCTTAGTCAGGTTCCTACGGTAGGATCCTTCAGCCACATGCTCACAAGAACAAGCCTATGTCAGAAACCCTGAAGGTCTTCCAAAGCCCCGACAGAAAGATATCTTCGAGGCCTGGGCCCAGATGGGAACCCACCGCACGGCCTTCACCTGTGCGGAACCCAGCTTCGAAGTTGGAGTTGTTGAGAATAGATAAATCAATAAAAAAAGAGGAAGTAAATAAATAAATAAATAAATAATATATATATATATGTACATATATATATATGATTATGTGTGTATATATAGACAGATAGTCAGATGTAACAATTTCTTTGTATAGGCAACTATATTATATATGTGTGTATGTATCTATATACATATGTGTATATATATATATATATGTATATGTGTCTGTGTGTAATTATATATATAGGTGTTTTGTAGTTGTTATATATATATAGATGTTTGTCTTTTTAATCCCATATCTTTTAGAGTGCCTTCAACACAATCATGTGGAGTTATGTAGTTTCATACACGTTTGGATTTTTGTCACATATAGCTCTGTGAGTATGTATAAATAAATAAAATAAAACACACACATATATATATATACATATATATATATATCCGCGAGTGCTACAGCTACATGCTGCGAATTGCTGACGCACATGCTGCTGATGCGCATGCTGCCGCTGCCGCTGCTGCTGCTACCGCCACGGCTGCTGCTGATGCTTCTTCTACTAGCTACTGCAACCTTTAAAAGATGGCAGTTGATACTACTCTTGTGCCAATCCGTCCAGGAACCTTTACAATTACCAACGTTTCTAGAAAACCCCAAACCGATTCTCTGCGTCTTTTGCTTTCAGTACCAAAACCAAGAAGAGATGCTGAGCACTACACCCAGCCTTATAATGAGCGGAAAGGCTTCGTGGCATCGTTCAGTCGACAGAGGAAGATGCAATGACTGTCCCTTGGCCGATTTACAGGGCTGCAAATACGCGAGCTCCTTAGGCTGTGCACATATGACCTCCCATGAGGGAGGTCTAGCAGTCAGAGGTCTACATTGTCCGTGGCGTGGGTTGATCCAGAGATCTCCCCAAACCTAAACCCTAAACCCTAAGTCCTAAACGACAAATCCTAAATCCCGAACCCGAGACTCCAACCCCTACTCGCAAGCAGCAACGATGCAATAGATGTTCAGAGTGTAAGTTTTGTTCTGTGATGAGTACCCTTGTAGCAACAAAAGATACTGCGAGCGTTATCCGCTATCCTTGTTTGTAGTAACAACGTCATTAGTATTGTTGCCCTTACAACTTTCGTTGTTGCGAGTATGATTCTGAGTGTCGTTGCTGCGAACCCCTATAGTACTGTCGAGCCCTTATCGAGCCTCTGTATCCACCCGACGAAACCGTAAACCCACCGATAAACCTCTGTAACCACCCCAAAACAAGCATTCACAATCCAATGTATTTTTTTGTCGTAAACCCTTGAAAGGCTCCTATGCCCCATGCCCTAAACCCCAGACATCTCTAAATCCTTATTGTAAACCCAATGCAGCCCTATCAGCCCTGAACCCTTAACGCTAAACCCTTAATCCTTACCCTTTAAGGAACCCGAAACCATAAACCATATATGAACCCAGGTGGTTCTGCGCGAGGGAGTTGGGCCAGGCAGTGGGCAGCGCGAGCTCCGAGCCCCGGCGTCGCAACAGAAAAGGGGGCCGTGCTGTTTTTGGGTCTATAGGGTTTAGGCGGGGCTTTGGGTTTAGGGTGTTGGGTTAGTTCGGGTTTTGAGTTTGAGTGTCGGGTTTAGGGCATGAGGTCGTCTAAAGCTTCAGCAACGGAGGGTCTTTCGATGCTCAGGTTCCCTCTAATCTACGGGGTTTAATTTTGTCAGGGCTTTAGGGTTAAAGATTCAGGGCTTACGGTAGGGTGTTGTGGTTTTTTGTGTATGTAATTACTATGCAGGTTTTGGGGTTTTTGTGCATGTAATTTAATTACTATGATCAAGGTTCAAAGCGTGGTGCCGAAACACAAAAAATTATGTTCGCGAGTATAGGGTTTACGAACCTTGAACCCCAACAGAAGACTGCCTCAAAAAGGTATTGTCACAACAGCTCACACCTCCAGCCACCCCATCGCTTCAGGCATGAAGCAGCACTACCCCTGAACTCGCACACAGGCGTGGTCAAGACTGACGACAGCTTCAGCATGGTGAGCGCAGGAGAAGGAGGTGGGTCCGCTTAAGGATCAGAGGACTTGCTAGGGCAGTATGAGAACAAGCAGGAGAAGCCACGGCTGCAGAGCACTCGTTACTTTATTTGACTTATATGTGCTTAGGCTCCCGAGAGCGGTCGTGGGTGCAGTCCCTAAATCCTATGAAGCCGATACATCCAAAGCCAGGAAGGGCAAGAATCCTGAACCCAAAAGCTTTAACCCTAACTAGGGAGAACGTTAGCCAAAACTGAGTCAGAGAGAATACTTGGAGGTTCATGGGTAGTTATAAGTGGGGTTATAAGTCCCCTAATTTTGGTTATAACTATAGTTACCCTAGATATAACCCCACTTGTAACTACCCATGAACCTCCAAGTAGAAGGAAACTTTTGCTTAGGAGCTTTGACCTCCAAGGGGTTTGCTTGCGTTTTTTGTTGGATCAGTGTTGCTTCCTGTTATTGGACGTACCCTTTTGTTGCTAGTCTATAGGAACCTCAAGGGAGGGTGGTTCAAGGGGGGGGTACTTGGGAGCACTAGGGAATACAACGGATGATTGGGCTCTATACCGTCTATACCCCGCTTGGGAGGGACCCCCTCCTTCAAACCCTAAACCCTAAATCGTAGCGGATGCGAGGACAAGGGCCTTCAACAAATCAGCAAAAGCCTAAATCGTAAGCCCTGAACCCTAAACTCAAAACCGTAAGACTGTTATGATTCTTCCTTCTTTGCTTTTGTGGCTTGGCTGATAGTTCTACTGAGCCACGCCATCCTGAAAGCCCAGGAATCCCTAAATTCTGCCAGCCTCTTATCTCCAAGTTTTTGGGGTGTAGGGGTTCCGGAGTTTAGGAGCTTAGGGGTTTAGGCCTTAGGGTTTAGGGTTCAGGGTGTAGGGTTCAGGGTGTAGGGTTTAGGGTTTGGAGCTTGGAGGTTTAGGGGTTTAGGGGTTTAGGACGTTAGTAGGTTTCAGGGTTTCCCCTAATGCCCCAAACGCTTCGAAATCCCGAGCTCAGTGTCTCAGCAGGTGTCCACCTCCAGCACGCTGCGACCTACGTACCCACGGATGCTGCAGCAGAGCTTTCTGGGAGCTTGGCCCTCAGCACCCCGAAGGGTCCTTTTAGGCTCTAGGGTGTAGGAGTCCTAGGTGGTTCGAGAATCGGAATCACTGTTGTGGTTTTGGGTACTTAGGACCCTTGGAGCATGGAATTCGGGCGTCGGGTGTGGAAAGAAACTTCCCACATGCCCTGATGATCCTGCATACCGGGCATACCGCCAATGTTGGGGTCAGAAAACAAAGAATAGTTTGGGGCTCTAGGTAGAATTTACTGCTGCACTCAACCATACGGATGCCTCGCAGGTCGGATGTAGGATTGTCCGGGTTTTCTCAGGCCCAGAACAAACCCCGGGTTTACCTAAACCCCCCAGGTGCCTACTATATAGGGTACTAGAGCCCCTCGGGCCATATATATATATATATATCATGTACCTGGAGGGTTAGGGTTAGGATTTGCCAATTTGCACACTAAATCCTCAACACGCAAAGGTTTCAGGTCCTCGATTTCTTTCGCTCCAAGTATTGGGGGGCACATGTCAAAGGTGCAGGGCTTCGGAGGTGGGAGGGTAGCGACAAGCACCTCAGCATAGTTCAGCTCAAATCTCTAGACTCTAGGTCTTATTCACTCCTTGCTCCGGCATATCTACAGTGGTTCTCATCTTCCTTCCCTGCTGGCAAGCAGTTCCATCTACCGACCCGTTTTAGGCAGCTGCGCATAGGTGTCGTTTAAGTCAGCACTTGCTAACCCTGCAGATTCAGATCTATGTGAGATCTCATTCTTCTGCAGGTTACAGCCATTCCCGCGGTGGAATTGTCCATGTTACAGTGGAAGCCGACGAGGTCGTCCCGATTGATAAGGGTTCACGGTTTAGGGTTGGAGGACTTCGCTTCATGACATGGGCATCGTTTTGATGTGGTCCCTATATGTGCCCCATAGCTGACGGACCTCCCGAAAGCCTAAACCGATGCCGGAGCTCGAACGCCCAAACCCTTGTAAGCCGAAAGCCTAATTTAGGAAAATCTGAATCATCACTCTCATATCCCGCATCGAATCATAATATTCATAACCTTGTTGTTGATTTCTATTTTCAGTACGACCTATAGTCTCCATTGTAGTTCCTTTTCTGGTTTAGCCACTTTTATAAGGGTCCTACAAGATAACCCAAACCCTACACCCCTAAACTCTAAAACCCTAAATCCCTAAACCCCTAAACCCCTAAACCCGAAACCCCTAAACCCGTAAACCTTAAAGCCCTGAAGCTCGTCAACCCAGAGCTTCAAGCCCCAAAGCCCGAAAGCGAAGCGCGGAGCTCCAGGGATTAGGGTTTTGGGTTTTGGGTTTAAGGTTTAGGGCTTAGGGTTTGCTTGCGCCGCAGTTTCAGAAGTGGTTTAAGGTAGCTTTACAGCCTAAGCTTTGCGGATATGTTGAGTGTTTTGTTGGGTACATTTGTCGGGCAGGGCTTTAGGCGTTTAGTATAAGGATCGTCCAGGAATGTTATCCCTAAGCCCTAAACCCTAAGCTTATTGTGTTCAAGACATGGTGGGTTGAGCCTTTGCTAGCGGTGGGGGATCTTCGAGTCATAGGCTTGAGGGGGCCTTGGGTTTAGGATTTAGGGTTTAGGGCGTATTAGGCCATCAGAAGCTTCGGAAGTTCCCCTCCGGGCCCGACGCACCCAAAATCTTCTGTCACCGAGGGGTTGGGGTTCCCAGTAGTCATTGCAACTCTGGCTTAGGATGGAGATATCGGTGACTTACAGCTACCTACCCTTAATCAACCCTAAACCCAACGATAAGCCCTAAGCCATCGGAGCCAGGGAGGCCCTGGGCGGCAGAAAGCCTTGGCCTGATGTGGTATAAACTCGCCAGGGCAGTGGTGGTTGTAGTAATGGTGATAGTGGCCGTGGTCGTCGTCGCCGTTGTCATGCGTAGTAGTGTAGTCGCTCTCATCGTTGCCGTACGCCAGCAGCAGCAGCAGCAGCAGCAGCAGCAGCAGCAGGGGTAAGAGAAAGAGTAGGAGCAGGAGCAGTAGCAGTAGTCGCAGTGGTCGCCGTCGCCGTCGTCCTAGCAGTAGTCGTAGCCGTATTAACTTAGTAGTCGGAGGAGGAGGAGGTGGAGGATTTGCATTTGCTATTGTGCTTGCAGCAATAGCAGCAGCAGTAGCACTTGTAGGACTAGCACCAAGTGTTACTACCTGCACTATTAGCGAATGCGAAGCCTTTCGCCTTTTCTGCTGCAGGTGGTCCTCCAAAATTCCCAGGCCCGGCAGCAAGGAAGGAACATTCATCGATTCTTCCTTGTGATTTTCTGTGGCTACCGTGGCTGCCGTTGCCTGCTGTCTTTTCGGGCACTAGTTATGTTTTCAGTTTCGAGTTCAATTTTTCGTGCAGGACCTATTTTCATTGGATTTGCCCTCAAAACATGCTCATTCTGCATGCTGAAACCCCCAAGCGAGCGCCAAACCATCCTACATGTTCGTGATTGTGCCGGGCTCAGCAAAACCCCAGACCCCAAACACCATCTAATCTGATATCTTAAACGCACGACCCCAAAGAGTAAAGCTTAAACCTAGAACTCCGAAGCCTAAACCCTAAGCCCTAAACACTATAAACCCTAAACCTACAGCCTAAACCACAACGGCTTGCTTTCTACCTGGGTCTGAGCCCCTCGGGCCATGGCTCTTCCTCTGAGTATGTCGGTTTAGGGTTTAGGCTTGAGGCTTTAGGGTTTAGGGTTTAACGGTTTAGGCTTTAGGGTTTAGGATTTAACGGTTGAGGCTTTCGGGTTTAGGGTTTAGGGTTTGGGCTTCAGGGTTGAGGGTTTAGGGGGCGTTGGGCTTCAGGGTGGTGGTCCATCACGGGGTCTCTTCTGGGTTCCCCAACCAGAGGCTGCCGTATCAAGAGTAGAATTTCTGTAGGCTGGGCTTCCCAAAAAGGCCATAGTTTTGATGCTTGCTTTAATAGGTAAGTGGCCTGGGCAGCTTTGCTATTTGTACTCCTAGCAAACCACAGTAGAGTAGTAAACCCAACACCTTGTCAAACAAGTTTGATGTAGGCGAAGTCCTCGCAGAAGTCTCCGGCTGGCACTGCATGCCAGAACGGGCAAATCCGCCGGGGGCTGAGCTGAAGAATCCTTGGCCAGATGCCACGGCTTTGGGTTTGGGGGTTTACGATTTAGGGAGTTTTTGGGTTAGTCCTGCCCACAGATTCGAGTCTACCTGCCTCAGACGGTTTGTAGGTTTGCAGGCCGGTGTCATAAATCAAACGCGAGGCGTGGTTTGGGGTCGGGGGTTGATGGGTTCAAAGGTGATGATCATTCACGGCCGCCGTCCTTACCCGTCGCTCAAGCTTTCATGCACTGTTTCAAGGTGCATGGGTAGCTATACGTTTGGGCTGTAATCGAGCGTGCTTGTAGTTGCCTTATTTGGACCCTACTCCGTCCTTCCTAGGTTCCCGGATGAGTACAGTCAGCGCCTTGCGATCACGGGAGTTGGGCGGGGGCTTGTCAATCCAGTCTTGACCTTAAGTAGCTGAGTAGGTAACCTTTCACCTTTTTTGGTTTATATAGTCCTACCATAAGAGTTGGTTAGCCTTTTTGGGGCTAGGGTACTCAGCCCCTCAGTTACTCTTCGCGGAGGTTCAACTAATGTGGGCCCTGAGTTGCTAGACTAGGGTCTTGGCTTCATACTTTAAACATCTCAGCGAAACCTAGGGGATACTCTCTGTTACAAATGTGGTAGATTCGAGCCTGGAGGGAGGAGTTTCTTCCCACTGTAGTTTCTTAGCCCTAAACCTAAGCCGTAAACCATGCTGCGATTATGTCGTATCACAGTACCTACAGTCTCCAGTGCAGTTCCTGTTTTTGGTTGAACCGCTTTACTACATAGCTAGGATCCTATAATGTAACCACATAGCTAGGATCCTATAAGGTAACCACAAAGGGGAACTATAAACCCTAAGCCCTAAACCGAACCCAGAGGGTCCATATATACTACCATTATGGAATTAGAGGTCCCAAAAGACCATTCATAGTATGGTTTTTGGGGACCTAAGTCCATAATAGTAGCATATATGGACCCTTAGGGGAATGGACATTAAAGGTATGTTTCAACGTAGTCGAGTAGTTACGGCTCGGACCTCTGGTCTTCGGATCTTCTCGGATCGCTGAAGACAGATCATTGAAACCCTACAAACCCTAAAGGAGCAGTTTTCTAACTTAGGGTCCCTTTTAGGCTCCTTTTTTATAAGGGTGCCGTACTATATTGGGGGATCTTAAAGGGGACCCTAATGTAGAGAACTACCCAAAATGGATGTTTAGGGCATTCGGCTTACCCTCAACGCCTCGACCCTCAGACCCTGAATCCCGAAAGAAGCTCGGAAGCCCAAAAGCTTGAACTCAGACCCTTCGCCCTAAACCCTAGGCCCCACAACCCTAAACCCTAAACCCTAAACCCGAACCCTGCACTTGAACTCTCAAGTCCCAAACCTTATGATCAAAACTGTCGGAGCAGGCCTACACAAACAGTTGGGACGGCGTGCGCCGTGTGGCCGCATCGACTGGAGCAATGGCTCCGTGTGGACACCGCTGGCAGAGAAAAGGGGATTTCGAGCTGTGACATGGGTTTAGGGTTTAGGGGTTAGGAGTTAGGGGGTTAGGAGTTAGGGGTTTAGGAGTTTAGGGGTGTAGGGTTTTGGGGTTCGGGGGTTTGGGGTTTAGGGTGTAAGTTCTATGAAGGTTTCTAGGCTCCCCAGTAGTACCTTTTCCCCCTTTTTCTTTTTTTTGGGTCGCCTTATTCAAACCGGATAGTAGAGAAAAGAGTACCCTTTATGTGAAGGAGCTACTGGGGAACCGAGCCGACGATTACGCAAAAGCTTTCTGGCGTCCGTCTTTTTTGTAAGTGGCCTCCTATATTGGGTTCTAGACTTGGGTTCCTTAGTTGAACTCGAATTTCGATTCACCTTGTTGTGCTTGGCAGTCTCTTCGGTTCAGGGTTTGAAGGTATACTTAAAACCCTCATCCCGGGTCCTGCGATCCGCAAACCCCAAACAGGAACCTCTGAAACCCGAACGAATTTCCAAGGCTGATGCAGCTGAGGGTCCGGCCATCGACTCTATCATCTTCATCATCATCACCGCCACATCATCACCGTCACCGTGGTCGTCGTCGTCATCCTCAGCTGCAGCACCACCACCACCTTCTGCATCTTCTACAGCATCATTGGCTGTCTTCCGGGGCATCATCCGCAACACATCAATGTCAACGCCAGCAGCTGCATCACCAATCTTCAGCTTCCTCCTGCATAGCATCATCATCAGCAGCAGCATTGGCACCTTCATCATGCTGGCAGACACCGAAGATTCAGAAAAAAACAATATGGCCCCGTAAGTCTCAGTCTTGTGAGATCGGATTTCAGGGACGAAGCATGAAGCAGCACCTTCGACTCAGGGCACAGCTCCATGTCTAAAACACGTGTTCTCTTGAGGCCCCTCTGCCGGAGCAATCTATACGAATGCCTCAAGATGCGGCCCCTGTCTTCTGTGATTGCCTTTTTCCTTGCATAGATCTGTCTCTGTAATTTTCACCCTAAACCCTAAATCCTAAACCCTAAACCCCAAAAAAGACTCAAAAGAGCCTATCGACCTGACGTACGTAGGGGGGCTTTAGGAGAAAAAAATCATTTAAACTAATGGAAGTAGTAGAGGGGCCTTAATGATGAGGGTAGGGTTTTGGGGTATACCTTTCTCATTACCATAAGGAACCCCAAAATAGACAAGATAATGGTTAAGGCCCTTATGTCAGCTGGGGCACCAGGCAAAGAAGCCCCGTCGGTGAGTTAGTGCATAGTTTGCTGGCCTAGAGTTGACAAGTTGAGGCTGTTCAGGACATTCCAGACACAGAGCCCTAAACCCTAAACCTCGGGATTTGCGAGACATAGCGTCGCTGCACGGCCTGTCTCCAGGTACCACAAGGCTCGCAAGAAGGCGGCAAGAGAGGTCAGACAGAAGAAAGTCGTGCGCGGCTACTGACCCCAGGTCCGTGACAAAGAACCCTGAACCCTAAACCCTAAAACTATGAACCCTATAAGCCCCCCCAACAGTCCAAACTCCGAAGCTTTGGATTGAGGGTTCTTGTTTGTGTAAAGTTAGGGCCTAGTGTTTACGGTTCTATTCTTCTAGAAGCTTTAGGCTTGTCGTGCCTGGGGTTCTAAGAGCTTGCAGAGTTCACGGTTAAGGGCTCTGATATGTTCCGATAGTTTGTGGTCTACATGTTGCCCATGCCCTGAGTACAGAATTACGGCGCCGCAATGAACCCCAAACACTAATTATTGAGGGATTGGAGTGTTGTGTCTTGAGGGTTTTACCTTAAGCGAGGACCTTTTGCTAGAGCATGGAATTTAGCAGAAGTCAGACGCCTCGGCTTGGGATATCTAGGCGCCTGAATACCTCGCCATGCACGTATATGTACACACACGCAAACTACATATTTATTTATTTATGCATTTATTTATTTATGTATACACATGCGTATGTATTTAGATAGACATATATATATATATGCATATGAATATGTACATGTATATATGTATATATGTAGACACATTTGTACATATCTGTATATATATATATACTTATCGGTACATATACTATACACAAGCTGGGTTTAGGAGTGTGGGGTTCAGGGTTTAGAGTTTTGGTTTGAAGTATGTCTTTGTTCTGGATTGCCTACTGTCTTGTTCATAGCGTGGCTCTGGGGGCTCGTGTTTCAAAGAATGTGCCAAAAGGCCTGGAATGTAAGGCGCTCGTTTTTGTCTGAGCCTTCGGATACAGCATGATCAGAAGCCTTGTTGATCTACCTGCCTGCAGGATGCATACAAAGACCTAACTCGTGTGTTTGGCAGTCCAGGGTTTCAGTTCCATAGTTCTTACAGTAGGATTTTAGGTTGTGGGGTTAGGGTTTACGGTGTTTAGGGTTTGCGTCCTATAGAGCATTGCAGAGGAGGGGATCGCAAGCTCCAAGCTGAAAGTTGCTACTCGCGCCCTCTGGCCTGGGGGTTTAATGCAGTTTCACGGTGTCACCAAACTGCTTGCCCAGAGACGTCCATGAAATCCGTCCCAGTGGACCAAGGGCATGTAGGGAGCACCTGCAAGGATTTCGAAAGCGCGGAACCACCGCAGGAACCCCCCTAAAAATTGAACCGCCTGCACGTCTCACTTTCTGATTCGGGCTTAGAGAGCCTGTCCCAAAACCTCAGCAGCATAGAGCCTTGAGGCGAGAGTTGCTTTTTTTGTATCGCCTTGGCTAGATACTACTCTACTCTACTCTATGACTATACTGGCTTTACTACTCTAGTCTAGTCTAGTCTACTCTACTCTACTTGTACTGTAGTATACCATAGACTAGAGGCAATCGCCATCAGCACCTCTTGATCGAAGCCGAAGCCTCATTCCTGAAGTCGAGCGCGCATACAAATTCCTAAGGGTCCATGTGCCCAAATAGTACATACTTGAGCCCCAAACTAGATATATACAGGGACTACTTTAAGGCCAAAGTATATACTATTTGGGTACATGGGCCCTCAGGGAATGATTACTAGGCTTTCCCTATGCTATACTCTAGGGAGATCCTTGTTCTTGTCTGCTCGTGCTCTGCATCAAAGAGGCAGTGGCATTGTGAACGCACACCCAGCTCAAAGAGAAGAGCGGGACTTTCCAAGAGGGTCCATAAAACAACTACCATTATGGAGCTAGGTCCCCAAAACCATAATAGGGAATGTATACTACCATTATGGAATAATTAGATCCCCAAAACTATAATATGGGGTTTGTCTGTTGGGACCTAACTCCATAATGGTAGTGTATGTGGACCCTTTGGGTTTACTGCCTCATACTGTCATCCAGCATAGGTTTAGATTGTGTCGAAGCTAGGATAGAAGTTCTTGCGCAAGAGCGCCCTTTTCTTGTGGCTCATATAGTTGAGGAATTGGCAGTTTGCTGCGCGCTCGGAGGCAAAAGCAGCGCCCATCGGACCTTAGCGATATGGCACTTTGCAGATGTTTACAGTTGCCGTGCCTGAGTCACACTAACCTATGGTCCTTCGCGATACAAAAAATCTGGGTCTTACTTTGCGACCCTACGATGCTATAGGTTGTGGCAGCCAAACAGCCTAAGAAGCCGTGACATTGCCTCTGCGACTGTCGGCTTCAAAGCGTTGCGGGCTGTGGATGCCAGTGACGCCAGAGGCCGGGGCCGGGTTTGGGGAGACCCTAGACTGGCCTAAACCCGGCCTGTAGCCGAAAAACGTACCTTATAGACGTTTAATCTTCTCTCTTATGGTTAATGCATATTATACACAACTCATGAAAAGGTACTTGGGTTTTTGGGCTACAGGTAAGTTCTGAGCCCAGCGAGTTTCGGGGTTTAGGTTTGTCATTCAGGTCTTGGGCTTCAAGGGTCCCACAACCCTAGACCCTGAACCTTAGCGGAACAGTAAACTCTAAACCCTATAGTCTCTATAGTACCACCATCGTAACTCTTGCTTTTCGGTAGCCTTTATCAGTACACCCTGAATCTCTGAAACTCCTGCACGGCTCTGAGTGCGTTTGCAGGGTCTTGGGCTCCGGCTGCCTGCTTCGAACCGAACGAAGCCCTAAACCCTAAACCCTACCCATAGGCCCCAAAGTAGTTCCTTTTCATGGCTTATATTTAGAATCCTATAAGGTAATCCCAAAAAGGAACTACTTAGGGGCCTATGGGTAAAGCCTTAAAAAAAGCCTTAAACCCTAAACCCCTAAACCCTAAATCGTGTGGGTCCAATTTCTGGGTGCCTTGGGTTGGCAATTTGTGTAATACAGGTGTGTCGGAATAATTCTCAAAGTATGCCTTGGAGTTCCCTGGCTACAGAACTATATGGGACTTTCCGAAAATTAGGGTACCTTCTTTTGGGGTCCTTATAATAAGGATCCTACTATTTCGGGTACTACATGGACCCTATTTTCGGAAACCCCCCCCATGTTACGACATACCTCAATGATCCCCAAGATACCCAGGGACTCTGCTCTTCTTCAGGCCCCTTTCTTCGAGTGCTTCGGGTCCGAGGGGTGTAGGGATGCGGGTCGTCTACCTGAATCCTGACATGGCGACCCCCCTTTTGGGGGTTATTAGGGTCCGAGGGGTTTGGGGCTTTGATGCCTGAACTGGCAGGTATTTGGGGCTTCAGTTTGCGATTCGGGTTTAGGGTGTGGGGTTTCCTAGAACAGATTTCAACTGTTGTTCTCGTCCTGTCGGAGCATTCTTGTTGGGTCCTTGCTGAAAGCTTCACCGCCCGTAGATGGTATCGGGGGTTGAGTCTCGTGGCTTGCAATCCCGCAGCCGCCGTGGCTTATGACGAGCTTTACGCATGAACTATCATAAAAATAGGAATAATAGGAATCATAATAATAATCGTAGTAGTAGTAGCAGTAGTAGTAGTAGTAGTAGTAGTATTAATACTAAGAACAATAGGAACATTTTAAAGCACAAAGCCCCAAACCCTACCCAAGGCCCTTGATTACACCGCTGCGTCAATCCTGAGTCCTCAAGGGACTGGCAAGAAACAGACCCCAGCCCAAAAAGACCGACAGCTTCAGGTCTGGAACCCTCGAACAACAATAACCCTAAACCCAAAACCCCTAAACCCTAAACCCTTAAACCGTAAACCTCAAGCCTAAAAACCTAAAGCCCTAAACCCTAAACTCCAAACGCCTAAAACCCAAACCCCAAAAACCCTCAACCCTAAGCACCAAAAACCCCTAAACCCAAAAGCCCTAAACCCCAAAAGCCCTAAGCCCCAAACCCCAAAAACCCTAAGCCCCAAGGCTCCAAGCCTGAGCCTTCTATAAAGTAGCACTTCGGGGACTGCCGGATTCGAAGGGTCCCCTCTACGTACCTATATCGTGGCAAGTAGGGTTTGCTGCAGTCGAAAAATTGCTATGATGGTTTCGGTAATGTAGGGTTTAGGGTTTGGGGTTTAAGTCTCGCCCCCCCCCCCCCACATATAGGCACAAAAGCCCTGAACCATAAACCCTAAGACCCTTTTGGGGAAGGTGTGCATGGCGGAGGCGGAAGCCCCTTGCGGTCGGAATGCCGAGGCTCGTGATTCGGAGCTGTCCCGGCCTAATTAAAAGGGCTTTCGGCTTAGGTTTTTAGGGTTTAGGGCTTATAGTGTTCTCTACAAGAGCTTCATGTATCTGAGCTTTATGCTACTGTAGAGGGGGGTTTCTTGAAGTTCTAGATGCGTTTGTTTATGCTTCGGGGGGGGGGGCGGGTGTATTGTAGTTAGTAGGGTCCTCTTATGTTTTTTGGGACAGATCGGCATGCCAAGGCAGAATAATTATCGGGTTTGTAGGATCTACGATGCTTTAGCATTTGGGTCCCCGGGGCTTCAGCACTTTCGACTAACAAACAAACTGATGGTTCGGGGTCATGAACATGCACGCACCACCTTTGGAAGGTCTAAAATGTCTTCTCATAGTGTAATTACACCGCCGAGGGCTCCCACATCAGGGTTCTACTGGAACTGGAATCTGAACGGGTACGACCCAAGCCTTTACACTTGGAGGTTTAGCTTTTTTCCACCGATTTTCTGACTCAAGCCTTTACACTTCGAGGTTTCGGAGGTCCTGCGCGGATGCCGCGGTTGAATCGTAGTGATAATAGCTTTCCTGATAACAACGGTTTAGGGTTTTGGATTCCTGATAGCCACGGTTTAGGGTTTTAGGGTCCGCAGCTATGATTCACATTCAGAATCGGATGCTTGTCAAATGTAATATGTTCTATCGAGCCAGCGGTAGTTAGATAACAACATTATCATAGTTGATGGCTCTGGTAGTCCGAACCGCGGCCATACCAAAACAAGTAGTACTGCGAGTTGTAAATATGGGAACTGCATGGTTAGTTTGACTTGTACTAGGAGTAGTAGTCATCGTAATCGAAACAGCAACAGCACTTGTAAGCGTAAGCAATACCTACATTGATGGCGATGATGGTAAGACTAAGCATGTTCAAACACAGTAACACCCAGTTAGTAATCCTACCAACACGCGTCATAATCCGTAGACCTTAAGCCCTGACCCTAAGGCTCGAAATAGCCCAAAAAGACTTATATATTGTGGTTTTTGGGCACAAAAGCCCTATTTTTTGAGTCCTTAAAGCCTTAGGGTAAATTATCTGCGAACAAACCCTAAACCCTAAACCGAAGAAGAATCCATGCACAAGGCGAGGCGTCGAAGCGGTGCAGCTGAAGGGCCCGGGCCTCGGCCCCTTCTTTGGCTTTCTTAGGTTTCGGGGTTTAGGGGTTTAGGGCTTTGGGTTTTGGGGTGATTTAGGGTTTAGGGTTAGGCTTCCTTAGGCTGTGTTGGGGTCCAGGGTTTTAGGTTTGCTAGAAGGGGTTCTGTAAGTTTCTCAGGAAGTTCTTGGGGTTTCACTGGGTGTCTCAGGAACGTCTTCGGGATTCTCTGGGTTTCTCAGGGTTTCTGAGGGTTTAGGGCTTGGGGGAGAGGGCTAATTGACCTGCGCCCCCCACGCTACGATTGATGATATAAATCCTGCTAGGGCCCTAAAAAACATGGGAATTATGGTATATTTCTTCTTATGCGTACTGCAGGATTTATATCATCAACCGGTGGGTAATGCAGGATTTGCCCAGGAGTTATGTCATCAACCGTATCAATGCAAAAGAATTATGTTATGCAAGGAGCAGGTTCTCGTATTTCGAGCACTGTAAACCCAAGAAGCTTCAAGGCTTTTGCTACACCCTATTTCGCCCAGCCTACACCCGACGAAAAAGTCAGAGACCCTAAACCGCAAGCATCCTAAACTCTAAACCTAAACCCGAAAATAAATCGCAGGCGCACCATGGCTGTGCCGCGTGGACATAGTGTCGGGCTCTTAGTCATCTGAATCCGACAGGGCTCCAGGGTTCTTGCGGGTTTAGGGTTTTGGGGAGGACGCTTTAAAACTCAGCCTGAATCCCAAATCACCCAAACCCTAATCCCACAAACCCCTAAACCCAGGAACGCCCCCCAACACCCTAAATCCCAAAAGGCCCCCAAACCTTAAACCTAAAACTGTCCATCCAAAAACCCCCAAAACACCCCAAACCTCTGGCAGCAGTATACCATTTCAGGAGCATGTATAGATCCCTTCAAGTACCCCTGTAGTGCCCTTATGGAAACCCTGTTCGCACCGTCATAGATCCCTTTGAGAAGCCCCCTACTTTTAGACACCCTAAACCCCAAACCCTAAACCCTAAACCCCAAACCCTAAGCCCTAAACCGCAAACCCTAAGCCCCAAACCCTAAACCCCAAACCCCAAACCCATCCAAACCCCAATCCCTAAAACCCAAACACTAAGCCCTAAACTCCAAACCCTAAGCCCTATAAACCCTAAGCCCTAAACCCCAAACCCTAAACCTTAAACCCCAAACCCTAAGCCCTAAAAGCCCAAACCCCAAGCCCTAAAACCCAAACCCTAAGCCCTAAAACCTCTAAACCCTAAACCGTTTATTGTAGAAGGTCTATATACCTTATAGAAGCCTTATAGAAGCCCTGAATACCCTAAATTCCCCACCTGTAGTTTCCCTAAGTTTAAACCCTAAGCCCAAAACCCTAAGCCCTAAAACCCTAAGCCCTAAACCCTAAACCCTAAACCCTACTGGGCTTATAAGCCCTAAAACCCTAAACCGTTTTAAACCCGGTAAGCCCAGAGACTCCAAAACCCCTTAATTCAGGAATATACCTTAAACTATAATAGGAATCCTAATATGATTGAAGGTATATTCCTTAATTAAGGGGTTTTGGAGTCTCTGGGAGATCAGGTCCGGGTCCTCGCTCGGATAAGGCCATCTCTTCCTCACGAAGAGGAGGGGCTTTGGGCCTTCCGTGGGTGTGGGATAAAGGGTCTTGCGATTTAGGGTTTAGGGCAGTTTAGGGTTTAATTTTGGGGCTTAGGGTTTGGACCCCTGATCTTAATACCCTATAAAACCCGTATATACACCTTATATAGTCTCATAAAAATATAACCCCAAGCGTCCCTTTAAGGGTCTCTTCTATTAGTCCCTTGAGGGGTGGGGTACAGATGAGCTCCAGGCTCGGGAGCTTCAAGGTTTCGAGTTTGGTTGAGGGCTTTAAGTTTTAGGGTTTAGGGCTTGGGTGCAGGGTTTAGGGCTTAGGATTCAGGGTTTGTGTGCAAGGTTTAGGGCTTAGGATTTAGGGTTTTAGGGTTTGGGTGCAAGGTTTGGGGCTTGGGATTTAGGGTTTAGCGATTAGGTGTCAAGTTTGGGTCAGACTTTCCAGCATCCTTGACTTAAAGACTACACCGTAGATCATTTTAGGGATCCTGCCATAAGATAGGGTATGTTCCTTAACGAAGGGATATGGGAGGCCTGGGGTGGTCAGGCATATACTGTTGCAGCGGGTTGGAGTTTAAGGCTTAGCTTCGGTGTATGTGATATGGGGTGTAGTGTTCAGAGGTTAGGTGTACGGGATAGAGTGCTCGAATTTCAACGCTTAGGTTTGGGATTAAGGGTTCCGGGTTAATCTGTCGCGCCGAGAGGAAGAGGCCTCGATTTTCTAAGCCCCACTCTGAACCACTGCAACCTTCTGTTTTGCAGGTTCTTATTATTCTAAACTAAACCCTAGTATAGAGTATGTATTGTCCCTACAAAATATAGGTTTTGGTAGTTCAAGGTAAGCCCTCAACTCAAATCCTCTAAACCGTTGTGGGCGAGAGGGCAGGCTTCAGGGTTCGATCAGTTTAGGAGTTTAGGGTGTAGGGTTTAGGGTTTAGGTGTTGGGGAGATACTATGCGAAGTAGGCTGCAGTGATACCAACCAACGCTTGCAAGTTATGCAGGCCCTTATAATACCCTTAATAAGGTAAAGTATAGGGAATCCCTCTCTATTCATCCTTAAGCAGTGTTCCACTTTCTGTCTGCTGCTTACGAGTTCGGCTGCGTCCTGAAGTACCATGCTTCGTTGCCTTTTTGGTCCCTTTCCGTAAAGGATCCATTTTGAAGTTTCATGTTAATCCAATGTTACACTCTTCCACTGCTTCCACTGGATACTTCAGAGCACAGTTCGACTGGTGTGGAGTTTAGCACATGCAAGAGGAACTAAGATGCCTTGGGCTTCGTCTTTTCTGAAAATGTTGCACCATGTCTGTGCGACATCATAAGTAGAGCTTCTGCGCAGATGATTAGAGCTCAGCATTTGCAACGCCTTCGTTCTGTGAACCCGCGTCCTGTGCTGGTAGCAGTGACTGTGCTCGGAGCCAGGAAGCTACACCCATACCCGATTAAACAAAGAGATTGTGCAGAAGCCTTTCTAGGATTACTAGGGTCAAAAAAAGCAATCAATGTGAATCGTAATAGATACTATGGTCTACCTAACATGCTGTAATATCTACAATTATATGATGATATTATGTGAAATATTGACGTTTCCTAGGATCCTAGACAGGGATGACACTATTTCCCTGCCTAAGGTTTAGGGTTTAGACTTTAGAGATCGTCAAGGGCCTCTATGAATGAAGAAACCATGCTCACAACATTGTGAAAGGAGACGGTCGTGCCCTGCTTGAGACCCATCGGCAGCGCACAGCTGGAGGCCAGGCTGTGACCCTAAAGCCTAAAGAGTCTGTGAAACTAGGGATACCTTGTTGAAGGATTGTCCTGCCCGTTGTTCAAGGGTCTCGTCGAAGTTTTGCAAGGTGCCTGAGGCCCTTACATGCAAGGTTTTGCACGGTGATAATCAAGTCTTCCGTTGAAGCCTAAATCCCTGACAATCCGAAGGCTCAGCGTACTCAGCAAGGCTTCAAGCTACCCAAATGCGAGAACTAGACTCGACAGCTTTAGATAATCATAGACAGTCCTTCATTGGGTTACGGGATTTCTACGAGGGTTTTACGAGAGATTTTGTCTGCAGAGTTTAGGTTTAGGTGGTCTACGGGAACCTTGCTAGAACCTTGCGATGAACATCAGTTCCTACAGTTTCCGAACCATACACCCCAACGTTCATACCCGAAAGCCATTGTGCCATACCGTAAACCCTAAACCCCCTGAAACCCTCCTGAACCGTAAACCAAAATCCTCGGCAAAACCCTGACACTAAACTGCTAACCTTAGCCCTAAAGCCTAAACCCTAGGTTAGAAGAACACACCCCGAAGGTGCCCCAGACCCTAAGCCCTAAACCCAAAACCATGCAAAAAGAAACTTCAAAGGAAGCCTACAGCAAGAAGATCCCTTGAAGGTGCTCCAGGAGCCAAGGGCACATCTCACCGATGGCCGAAGTCGACGGCGCACTATCGGCAAGCCCTGCGGAAGTCTCGGGTTCAATTCTGGAATAGGGTTTAGGGTTGCAGGGGTTAAGGGGTTTCGAGGAATATATTACAGTCGAGTTGTAATGTGGGAGTATATAATATAGGCTTTAGGGTTCGAAGAGTTCGGTCTTGGGTTTGGGGGTAGGCTATAGGTTTGGGGTGGGTTTTGGTGTTTCAGGCTGGCCAGGGTGTGGGCTTTGTCCCTACTGCCCCAACCCTAAACCCTAAATCCTGAACCCTAGAGCCTAACACTTTCACTTTAAATTCTGAGCGCTAAAGCCTACCTGTGGCCCGCCCAAAAGACCTACCTTTTTTAGAGAACTGTAGTAGCTATATATACATATATATATATATCTATCTATATATATATATATAAACCATAATAATAAGGAATTCCAAGAAGGGTAGGTCTTTTCGGCCACAGGTAAACCCTGAACCCTAATCTAGACTGCTTACTCCGCTCGAATCCCGAAAGCCTGAAACTAGGCTTTAGAGTTGAGGGTTTAAAGAGCAAGGTTTGCTCAAATAGGGTTTCTAGTGTTTAGGACGTACAGCCATCGAGCTTCTAGTTGTTCGAATTTTATCTGAGTATGCGTAGGAGTCAAGACGGAGTGTGTGCAAATCCGTAAAAGTGTGTTGCGTGTGTCTCTGTGTGTCTCTCTCTCTCTCTCTGTGTGTGTTTGAGACATGCACACACTTAGTCTGAATTTTTAATGCCAAGTACCTAGGCAGAAGCAGACACAATAACGAATCAGCTTGTACTAGGATTCCTTCATATGTGTGCCTGCTTGGACATAGATGCAGGTAAGAAAATACGTCGATGTGTGGTATCTACAAGCCCAGGCAGATAGATAGATGCGGTAGAATCACGTGCGTAGCTTGCATGTCGTACCTATCCACCTGTATCAAGCTCTTATACCACATCCCCTCTACGTGTACTTGAGTTTGCATGCATGTGTTATTTGTTATCTCCTCTCTCGCGCACCCGACAAACACAAGGTTTTTCTGTGTACAAACATACACATGGGAGCGAGTAAGAGATAGAGAGAGAGAGAGACAGAGAGAGACAGAGAGAGACAGAGAGAGAGAGAGAGAGAGAGCGTTCAACCCGTGATAGCCCATGTACTCGACAAAGTAGGCGGGGGAATGCACGTTTTTGCCTTGGCGCCTCTTTCTAAGCACCTCACCAAGTTGAAGCATGTGTGTGTGTGTTAGCTGGACAATTTGTGGTTTCTCTTTCAAGTGGGGGACTTGACACGTAGACAGCAAGGCCGTTGGACACCCAAATTGGCCAGGAAGCTTGCGGGGGACATTCATGTGAGTTGTTGTGAGTTGTTACTGCAAATTTCGGGGGTGTATTCGCGATCCCCTGCAGCGGCCTGAGCCTGAGAGTGTGAAGCTTTTAGTTGTCGAGAGGGTGTGTTTGTCTCCTTCCTAACCTAAACAATGGGGTGCATCCGATTGAACGGCCGTTGTATAGCCGAGCCATGGGGGGGAAACCTTCCCAGTGGAAAGTCCAAACCCATGCAATGAACTGCGGGTGCGCGTTTGCGTGAAGAGGAAGCAGCTGGACCGCTGCTTTCTCTTTGCCCCGGAGAGAGAGAGAAAGAGAGAGAGAGACAGAGACAGAGAGACAGAGAGAGAGAGGGAAGAAGGGACAGAGAGAACAGAGAGAGAGAGAGCGAGCGAGAGAGAGAGAGAGAGAGAGACAGAGACAGAGACAGAGAGACAGAGAGACAGAGAGACAGAGGGAAGAAGGGACAGAGAGAACAGAGAGAGAGAGAGCGAGAGAGAGAGGGAGAGAGCGCTCGCGCGCGAGGGGAGGGGTGCCCGCCCTTCTTCTCTGTCCTGGTAGAGAGAGAGACAACCTGACCTGGACCCCAGGCCGAAACCATCCCTGAACCCGAAATCGGGGAACACACCGTCTCGGTCGCCCAGAGCACTCCGCCGTGCCAGGTGGTCTTCCGAACGTTGGCAACTGTAGGCTCGGATCTTGGCCTCCAAGAACAAGTCCGCAGTCGGTTTGGGCTGTAGGTTTTTGAGGTTTCAGGATTTATACTTTAAGGGTTTGGGCTTAGGCTTTTTGAGGTTTTAGGATTTATACCTTACGTTTATGTTTGGGGATGTACGTTTAGGGCTCCGGCTCAGGTGTACATGGGTTCTAGAGTCTGGTGGGGGGGGGGGGGGGTCTATTGAATGAAGGCTCAAAGGCACGATGAAAGGTTGTTTTTATGCATCCGCAGCCCCAGATCACATAATTGAGGAGTTCTTTGCTACTAATTCTTTAAGGGTTTAAAGGACCTAATGATCAGGTACTTGGCGTTCACGATTGCAGTTGAGTAGGTTAGTTTTTAGGAGAGTATATGGTTCTTAGGTACTTGGACCCTTAGGGTAAGCTAAACCCTAAACCCTAAACCTTAAGGCATGTCCCTTAACGAGACGCCGATGGCGTCTCTCGCTCTGCTTTTGCCTGGGGCATCCTCGTTGTGATGTGGGGTCGGGCTGCTTTACACGAAGGCTCTGCCAAAGGCGCATGCACCTTCTTGTGACATAGCAACATGACAAAACGCTAATGAGTTAGACATTTACACAAATGCCGGCTGTGTCTTGCAGCACAGTATCCAAACCCTACACCTTAAACCCTCCCATGCTACCTGTAGCCTTCAGTTCTTCACCAGATATTCCGAGAGTCATCTTAAGACCCTCATATCCGAAACCCCCGAAAACCCCTGACGCAACACCCTTTTAGCTCTGGCGGTCCGAGCCCGGAAGGTCGGCAGACACCTTGTCAGAGACAGCACGGCCGGGCGGATGGTTTGATATGTGCCCCTGGCTTCTTATCGGCTTCGTTTCTTGCTGCGACTGCATTCAGCTCAGGTTCAGTGATTCAGTGGTGTTCCCAGACCTTCCAATATCCTAAGATGCAGGAATATACCTTCAATCATATCAGGGATCCTACTATACTTAAGACTTAAGACTTAAGGTATATTCCTTAACCTGAACGGGATTTTATCCTGCTAGAGTTAAGGTATATTCCTTAAACTTAAAATGGGATTTTGGAAGGTCCGGGCTCTTCAGCTGCACTCTGATCCGGATGCACCGACTCACGGGTTGCGTATACGATCATACCCAGGGACCCCGCTACCCGTTAGCTAAGGAAGACACCTTAAATCTTAAGATGAAGCCTGCGTAAAATTTCAGGCATCTTCCTTGACTAAGGGGTATTGGGCTCTCTGGGTATGTCTTTACTTAGGGGTGTTGCGCTCTCTGGGCATATCTTCGGGGGCCTAGCAGCTTCCCTCTGTCCTCCCGCCTGCTGCAGGCAGCAGATGAAACCCCGGACTCCGGGGCCTTTCTCTTGCTCTTTGTTTCGATGGCGGCTTGTTGGTGCACTTTTCCTGGCAAAGCGGGTGTGAAGGATCCGAATCTATAGTTCAGGGTTGAGGGTTGAGGGTGTGTTTTGGTTCAGGTGTTTAGGGCGTTTAGGGCTTAGAGCTTAGAGTGGGGAGGGCACAGGATTTAATTCGGGTTACAAGAGCTTACGGCTTACAGCCCCAACAATCCCGAACACATACAGCAGAGTGAAAGCCTGCAGTCGGCCCGAAACACCAAGCCAGAACAAATGTGGTACCTGTAGACAGCCCAACACTCCTTAAAACCTATATAAGTTATAAGTGCAAAACCCGAAAACGCACCAAAAAAAACTAAAGCCCTAAAGCATAAACCCGAACCTTGAAGAAAGCACACTGACCCCCAAAGTATGCCGAACCATAGCCTTTTATAGGTGCTGGGCCATTATTTAACCCCTAAGCCCTACACCCTAAACCTATTTCGAAAGTCTAGGATTTAACCCATAAGCCCTAAACCCTTAACCTACTTTCGAAAGTCTAGGATTTAACCCATATACCCTACACCCTAAACCTACTTTCGAAAGTCTGGGATTTAACCGATAAGCCCTAAACCCTGAACCCACTTTCGAAAGTCTAGGATTTAACCCATAAGCCCTAAACCCTAAACCTACTTTCGAAAGTCTTGGAAGCTCCTCGACTCTTTGTGGGGACGGAAAAAGGCCCGTAAAAAAGCCTACTTCTATTTAACCCATAAGCCCTAAAACCCTAAACCCTAAACTCTAGACCCTAAACCTACTTTCGAAAGTCTCGGAAGCTCTTCCAAGAGCTGCAATTTGCATTGCCAGGCCGTCGCCTCTCGCGGCGGCGGGTGCTTCAGGCAGCCGGCTGCCGGAGTTTCAGAGAAAGGGATCCTAACCCTAAGACTCCGTGCGCCCATGTAGTATATCAGTATATGCTTGAGCCTTAAAGGCGATTCCGATAGATAAAGGTACTTCAAGTTCATAGGACCCTAAATAGTTAGTAGGGTCCGACGCCTACATTGAGTAGCCCAGTTTTGTGAGGCCCGCACATTTCTCAGAACTGGGGGTCTAGGTTTGTTGGGTTGAGGGTTTTTGGATGCAGCATTTAGTTTAGGGGTTTCGGAGTAGTTCCGTTTCCATTGCATTATACAGCCTAAACCCCTAAACCCTACACCGTAAGCTTGTAAAGTCTCAAGTGCCGATGGCAGCTAGCTCTTCTAGCTCTCGACAAAAGACCGCAATGCCCGCACCATCCCTAAACCTTTTTTACTCCCCTAAACCCCTAAACCCTCTGGGTCCAGGGGTGTCTCTAGGGTTTAGGGGTTTAGGGGTTTTATCCCTAAACCTTATTAAACCCCTAAACCCCTAAACCCTTAGGGTTTAGGGGTTTTCGGTGTTTAGGGTTTATAGGGCTTAGGGTTTTAGGGGTTTTAGGGGAGTGTAGGGGGTTCCGGGAGGGGCCTACTTTGGGCCCCGGGCTGGTAGTGCTACATGCCCTTCAATACTATACTATTCTATATTATTCTATATTATACTACATTATACTATAGTATATTATAGTATATTATAGTATGTTATAATATATATTATAGTATATTATAGTATATATTATAGTATATTATAGTATATTATATTATAGTATATTATAGTATATTATAGTATATTATAGTATATTCTATTGTAAAGAGGAACCTTCCCAGCTGCTTGCTAAGTTTGCGCATCCAGTTTTTACGACTCTGAAGCTTGCTCTTCGCTGAAGCTGTAAACCCTACACCTTAAAGCCTAACCGCGAAACCGCTAACCCCAAGCCTGAAGCTTTAAACCCGAAGCCGTAAGCCCCAAAACTGAAACCCTAAACCCCTAAATACTACACCCCAAACCCTAACAAGGACTCCAAGCCCTAATCCCGAAAGCTCAAACCCTAAGCCACGAAGCCCTAAACCCTACCTAGACCCCAAAGAACCTACCTTTTTAAGGACCTATATAAGGAAATCATTATAAGGAACCCTAAAAAGGGAGGTTTTTTGGGGGTCCAGGTGAACCCACGAAATCCGATGGTGCCCTCGCCGCCAGGACTCCGCGAGTTGGAATCTCGTACCTTCTCCTTCGACAAGGCATTGCTTTTGCCACGGTTTGCGGTTTAGGGTTTAGAGTTTAGGGGTTTAGGGTTTAGGGTTTAGGGTTTGCGGTTTAGGGAATCTAGTGTCTACTGTAGGGTTTAGTTTAGGGCCTAGGGTTTATTGGTTTAGGGTTTAGGGGTTTGGGGGTTCGAGTTTTGGTTTCAGGTTTGGGTTGTGTTTCACGGGCCAGCGCACCGATTTCTGGAGTGGGAAGCAGATGAAATGAACCTGGCGATGAGGATTTTGGAGCGAGAGGAAGAGCCCCGTGTTCCATGGCTTGCCTGAATGTTGTGCACTGTGCTACCTCGAATGCAGGTACTTGGGGAGGTTGGGGAACCGTGCTCTCAACGCAGGTATCCATAAGAAGACTTAGGTAGGGTTTGGGGGCATGCCGCCATGCAAAGAAACGGGAAGACCCTGGGAAGGCAAACGCAAGCATAGGCCGGAACCCAAAACCCTTTCAATCCAAAGACTATGCATCGGGCGGGCTTGGAGACAGCGACGTCGTGTCCTATGTTCCAGAACGTTCTCAGAGCAGCGCAGTCGCATCTTGCATACCAATAACATACGATGCAACCCTAAAGCCCCAAACCCCAAACCCCCAAACTTCGCCGCCACAATCAGAATTGAAAGCGCAAACCTCCCCGACCTTAAGCAGCTCAAGTTGGAATTCGCTGTATAAAGGACGAGCGGGGCCCGCAATGAACCCCTTGTATAGAACATCAGTCGCTTCCCCCACTTCTGCAACACCCCCCCCCACACAATAATAAAAACACTTTGGGGCCAATCCTTCCGAAATCATCCCCGCCCTTCAAACCCTAATTGGCATTAGGGGGTCCGGAGCAAGAGCAGGAGCAAGAGCCAGATCAGGAGCAAGAGCAAGATCCCTCAAAGTGTGGAGATAAACATACCCCCAATAATGGGAACACTGGCCGAGTTTTTATTGGGGTGGAGGCGGCCTCCCGTTCAACATTAGGGGGAAGGGATTATAGACCCTAAACCCGAAACATAGAATCTGCAGGCGCTTGAAAGGAACGGGGGCTTTAGGGCCTTTGGATAAACAGAGGTCCTTGAGCAGTAAGGCCCATAATAAGGCATATAATGGGACTTGAGACCCCCAGCTCACTGGATTTAATAATCAGGGGTCGACAGTACTTCAACACCTATGTATGCCCGCATGAAACCCAACTGCATCCTTAAATGAAACCCGACAAAGCCCTCTACTCTCAGAGAGGTCTTCGATGCGACCGTCACCGACGACCAGGCCGTCGGACGAGAGCAGACTAAACTTCAAACCCTAAACCTTCAACCTCAGACCCTATAGCCTCTGGATCTTTAGGGTTCAGGGCTTATCGCTTAGGGCCCACTTCAAATCCTACAGCATCCTACAACCCAACAGTTACGGTGTTCGAGGAAAGCCAGAGAAGGAAATGCCGAAACGACAAGTGCATAGTTCGTCAGGACTCAAAAGGGTTCAGTGTCAGAGACTAGCTCAGGGTTCGCTGCAGTTCCTCTAGCCCCCTTCAGGGTCTGTAGGGTTTAGGGTTTAGGGCACCCGAGCCACCAATTCACATGTAAAGCACCCAACCAAGGAGGTATGACCCCATCGAGGATACTCTGGCGGGGTCCCAGAAAGTATTCTACGTGTTCAACTTGTTAGTAGTTTTGAGGCTGAAGGTTTAGTTCCTGCAGTGCCTTTGCCGCCAACCCAGAAGGGGAGCACTTTATGATTCAGTCGTAGTGTCCCCTAGTTGAAGCCCAAGACCAAGAGCCTATAAATTCTAGAGGCATGACGCCTCCTCACGCCCCGGCGGCACCGTCATAAACCCTGAACCCTAGACCGTAGACCCTAAACACTAAACCCTGCTGTGCAGACGGAAAAGAACCCTCACAAAAAAGCTACTCTTTGCGGCCGCACTAGGACAACCCTGGCTGCCTGGCTCGAGACGCAAGAGCATATGCGATGGTCGGATTAATGAGTCATCTTCCCCTATACTATACTTCTAATTATAAATGTAAGGGGTTTAGGGTTTAGGGTACTATATGTAGAGTTTTCCACAAAAAAACTTAGCCTGATTATCAAGGACCCGACATTACGGCTTTGTGTCTTCTGCCGCTGAGTGAGATCTCCGGGATACTCGAGAGATCTTGCACGAGTTCCAACTTTCCATGACTTCCCTTGTGCCACAGAAGCCTTTGACACCACCTCCGTGTACCAGACCACCACCTCGCAGGCATGTAGTGCTGACCCCGGTCTCAGAGGCCTTGCCGCAGGAGCCGGGGAGGAAGCGATCCAATTCCAGTCCATCCGGTCTCGTGTCTGGAAGCCCAGCAAGCAGCACGCGCAGCACGTCGCCGCCTGCGCCAGACTTGGAGGGGCGGATGGTGCGATTCAATGAGACCCCGGAGACCATTTTGTTTCTCAGCGATCCGGAGGAGGGAAGGGCCGTGAGTATTATCCGACCTTTGGCTCCGATTGCCGAGGAGGCTGAGACAGCTGCTGAGACTAGCATGTTCAGTGGTATCCTTGTTTGCTTTGTTTTTCGGTCTTGGTTCCGAATATTTGATATACTTAAAAACTGGAACCCAAAAAGAACACGTAGTTTTCTCCCGGTGGGCTATTGAACAGCTAAGGCGAGTCCTCAGAGAGATCTTGTGGTCGGTATCGCACGCATTTCAAGGCGGTCGTCAGCATCGTCTCTGGGCGGAACTCCTATGCCAAGGATGCCAATGCCAATGCCAAGGTCTGGTTACTCGTCCGGGGGAGGTCTGTCGGCCCTTAGCGCGGAGAGACGAGCCACCATGTTCCAGAACCTCTTTTGCGAAGAACTGCAGAGCTGAGGCACCCGATCGGCATGTGTATGCCTGCCATTGTACACCTCAGCTATAGATCGTACGCCGAGGCATAGTACAAACACCGGATTTGCCCTGCATAGGCGCCAATGTCTAATCTCGAATCAGTGTGCCCAGGGATAGTCAGATGCAGACCTGCGCAGTGGCATTCATGTTCGAGGTCACGGGTCCTAGATCTCATAGACTCTTGATTAATGTAGTAGTAGGAATCTGATTAAGAAACTCTGGTCCTACAAACCCAAAATATTAGGGTTCATATAAACCCAATATATTAGGGTTCATATAAACCCATTTTTTTTTTGGGGGGGGGGGTCATATAAAGCACCTTATAATGAAGACCCAAGGGTTTCTTAATCAGGTTCCTACATTAGGGCTTAAGGCTTACAGGGTTTAGGGACTTTGTCCCTGTGCTGCAAAGATTCGAGCAGGCTGGTTCAACCAATAAGCGCAGCCGGCTTGTCGCGTGGCAACTTGTTGTGTTGTTTTGTTCACGCTGGAGATGCTCCTGTCCAGCGCGAGTCTCGTCCCGGTGACCTCTTCCACCGCGTGTGCGGTACGGAGTTGCCGTCATGCCCTATAGAACCGAAGAAACATGTACAAACAACACCAGCTTAACCGAGCTGGCCCCTAAAGCCCTTAACCCTTAAACCCTTGAGCCCTAAACCCCTAAGCCCGTCTTTGTGAGGGCAGGAGCGCCCGAGCTCTTTAAACGGCTCTTGAAGCCATGGCTAGTTTACGGCGGCGCCTGAGGCGGCGCGGCCAGGAATGCATATACGCCGTCCTGGCCCTGAACCTATAGCACCCCACCCACAGCCTAAGCACTTATTGTATGAAGGGCCATAAGAAGCCTCTATATTCAAGAGTACTTGACCTAGAGGGTCCATACACACTACCATTAAGGAATCAGGTCCCAAAAGAGCATCCCTATTATGGTTTTGGGCACCTATAACTCCGTAATAGTAGTGTCTGTATGTATATATGTATGTAGGTATGTACGTATGTATATGTAT
>CAJNJA010024142.1:10425-32677 GCA_905231915.1 Symbiodinium necroappetens | reverse complement strand
GTTTAGGGGTGTAGGATTTAGGTTTCTTGCTTTAGGGAATGCGGCTTCGGGTTTTGGGTCCACGCATCTCGCAACCCAAACAAGCCTTAAGGCCATGATCCACGTGATCCGCAACAAGAACCCCTAAACCCCATACCCTCAACCCTAAACCGACCAACACGAACACTTGGTGGTTGCAGCCAGAGCCTGCCTGATGGCCTTACGTAGCAAAATATATTGTACATTCTAGAAAGTTCTAGTATAGTATAAGATATTGTATATTCTAGTAGGTATTGTATACTATCTTGTATATTCTGGGAGGTTCTCGTGTAATATAATATCTTGTATATTCTAGTAGGCTCTCGTACAGTTGTTTGTGGTCGGCTTTAGTCTGGTCAACCTTGGGCCCTTGGGTCATCCCGGCTTCCCCGCGTGCCGAATCATCGGCGGTGCCCTCCTCATGGTGATGCAAGGGGATTCATATAGGGGCCTTAAAAATTAGAATAGGGTTTTGGGATCTATTGTACTATAACAATAAAAGGAGCCCCAAAAAATCCCATATTCTTATTAATAAGGCCGCTATATTAATTGGCGCTGAGTATGACTTCTCTTGCAAGCAAGACTTGGATGTCCTGGTTGGCTGGTCAGTACTGGCCTTAGAAGGTGACATAGAGTTTGCGACTATCACCCCCAAAACCTACGTACACGAATCCTTCAATCAAGCGACATACGGACCCGATAGAGAGGTCTGAAATATTTGGAACAGCCTTCCCTTGCTGTAGCCCCCATAAATTATATCCTATAATACTATAAATATACTGCTGTTGATGATATAAATCCTGCATTAACTTAAGGATCCTAAACTATGGGAATTATGGTACATTCCGTATTATGGGTAATGCAGGATTTATATCATCCACCGTATGTCCAAGCAAGAGGCCGTTTGCCACCATAGAAAGCGCGGCCTCCAGAACGAAGATAGCTACCACAATGGCATTCACCTCGAATTAGGGTTTAGGGTTTAGGGATTAGGGTTTCGGGCGTCTTTGTGTCTGCGTTCGACGTGCATGTTCTGTATCTGCGTGTGTGTGTGTGGGTGTGTCTGCCTGGCTATCTGTTTCTGGGTTTGGGTATCTTGAGGCTTTAACCGATTCCTGTTTGGGTCGGCAGATTGGGGTTCAGAGTTGAGATCGTCTAAGGCTCAAGGCGTCAACCTCAAGCTGCAACCTACCTGTCCCGACACTACATAGGGAACTATACGTGGGGTTTATTGGTAAGGAAACCATAATTATAACCCTTATTAGTGGACTTATAACGCTACTTATAACAACCCCTGAACCTCCAAGTATCGCCCGAAACAGGCTGCCCAACACAGTGAAAACTCAACAGTCTACTGGGTGCCTGGCGACTCGGCGGGTAGGGCTGTTGTCAAACTAAGTTCTTTCTGAGCATCTACATCTACAGACCTGACCTACTATAGACATGGCCCATGAATAACTAGATCTACTACTACTTTACTATGCTACTACTGCTACTGCTACTAGACTAAGACTACTACTACGACGACGACTACTACTACGACGACGACTACTACTACTACACCTGAACCCTAAACTCTAAACCCGAACAGCACGGGAACCCTAAACCCGAGACCCTACACCCCAGAAATCCCAATGCATGTGGGGACCTCAATCGTGGGAATGAGGGTTTGGGAAAGGCATTACCTTAAAGGGTCCATGTACCCAAATAGTAGATACTTTGGCCCCAAAATACCCACATGCATACTGTAAGGCCAGAGTATATATATACATATATACACTATTTAGGTACATGGACCCTTAGGGTTATAACTACATACGGATGTTGAAGGCACATTTTTGCTAATTAGTCAGACCGCTTCTGTCGCATGCCAAAAAACCTACTCAGCTTTGTGCTGAAAGCTCAAAGTGCAATAGGAGTCCCGTGTTTGCCCCTAAGCCCTACAGCCTAAACCCTAAACCCTCTCATCCTGAATCCTTTTAAGACCAAGGCCCAAGCCCACAAGGCTGCAGATGCTTTGTGTAGCCCCGGTAATCCCAAAACCTTATAAGGGTTTAGGGCTTAGGGTTTAGGTTTAGGGTTTAGGATTTGGGGTTTAAGGTTACAGTAGAAGCCAGAAAGTTGGAACATGATGATGCGCATTCTCTTAAAGTAACGGATAAGGGATCCTGGCACTACTTGGAGGTTCATGGTAGTTACAAGTAGGGTTATAAGTTCCCTAACATGGGTTATAACTATAGTTACCCTACATATAACCCCACTTATAGCTACCCATGAACCTCCAAGTCAACCCTAAACTCTAAACCCTTAACCCTAAACCCTGCTGCTGCACCCTCTCCATGGTATCCTGGCAAAAATCCTCGTAAACCCATGTTCCAACTTTCCGGCTTCTACCATAACCGCAAACGAAGCCCTAATCAATCAACCGTTTCAAGCCTTTACATGTTCAGGGTTTAGGGTTTAGGTTTTAGGGTTTAGGGTTTAAGGTTTAGGGTTTAGGGGTTCATTCCTTCATTAAGGAGCCCGTATAAAACCCTATGAAAGCTATACAAGACCTTGTCAAGCTCCATACATGAAAGCCTTCAGTAAAGCATGCTCATTGGACATATTCCCCCTGGGTACACTGAAAACCTGAAGCTAAATCCCAACTGTCCGAGGTGCCGTAGCAAAGACTTGCGGTACGTCTTGACTCCCAACACCTTTTCGGGCTTAGGATTCAGAGTTGAGGGGTCTAGAGTTTTCGAGATTAGATTAGGATTGAAGGTTCATTAGGGCTCATCCACGTCCGTTACTGTCCTAAAGACCAACTGCCCCATAAACACGCATCGGACACGGAGATGTAACAATAGAGATTCTATAGATTTAAGCCTCATAAATACCCATAGGCTCCAAAGTAGTTCCTTTTTGTGGTTTATATTTAGGATCCTATAAGGTATTCCCAAAAAGGAACTACTATGGAGCCTATGGGTATCTGAAATTGCAAGATCGCGCCGGCAGTCTTCCGGTAGCATCTTTCCCGCGGAACAGACGCATCGATGTCTCAAGGCTTAGGGTTCAGCGATGGTCCGGTGCGCTTAACATAGGTGCCTCAAAGATTACCTGATGACGCGCCCTGATGACAAAAGGCATACCCTAAGGGTCCATGTACCTAAATGGTAATATACTTTGGCCTTAAAGTAGTCCCTGTTTGGGTACTTTGGGGCCAAAGTATCTACTATTTGGGTACATGGACCCTTGGCGATACTCAATCTGTTTAAACTCGTGTTGAACGGGACAAGCAAAAACAAAATCTGGAAGTCCACATGGAAGGCGACAGAATCCCACAACACGAAGCGCCCAAGAGAGGCAAGAAACGCTTCTGAATGCTCTTTAAGACGGTCGGGCCGACTCGAAGAGTCTTCCATGTACCTGCTCTAGAGTTTAGGGTTTAGGGTTTCAGGGTTTTAGAGCTTCAGGGTTTTAGGATTTAGGGTTTTAGGGTTTTAGGGTTTAGCGTTTAGGGCTTTAGGGTTTTAGAGTTTAGGGTTTAGGGTTTAGGGTTTCTAAACCCTAAACCCTAAACCCTAAACTCTACTTCTACTTACTAATGGCCGACACCCTACAAGTTTCGCGGACCCCCCCTCAATGTCCTAAACCCTAAACCCTAAACCCTAAACCCTATGAATGTGCCAGGACGCCTAAGCTGATCTCGACCTCGACACCTGGAGAGGAACTGTTCAGGGAATTTGAGATTTAGAGCCACGGTTTAGGGTTGAGGGTTTAGGATTTAGGGTGTTTAGGGTTTAGGGTTTTGGGTGGTAGGGTTTAGGGAATTTGAGATTTAGTTTAAACCGCAAAGGTGAAACTGACTGCTTCACTGGCTGTTGGGCTTTGCGTTGCGGAGCTTGGTGTTGAGGGGCGGTGGGGCTTTGACTTCAAGGGCTTAGGGTTCTAAGTCTGAATTAGGGGGACTTAGGGTTTAATTAGGGGCTTAGGGTTTACCTAAACCCTAAACCCTGAACCCTACAGGGTTTAGGGGTTTAAGGTTTACCTATGGAAATCCTGCATTACCCATAATCAGGAATATACCATAATTCCCATAGTTAAGGGTCCTTAAGGTAATGCAGGATTTCTATCATCAACCGTATCTTGCACAACGTGAAGGACCTTAGTACTTACAGTAGTGCAGGATATGGTCCATCAACACTAGTAATGTAGTGGCCTAAATAATTACCAATACTGTTTTGGGGGTTCCTTGTTACAATTACAGTATAATGGGCTCCGAAACCCCATTCTAATTCTTAAGGCCCCTATAGTCCAGCCTTGCCGTAAGCCATCTGAGAAACCCGCGATTCTGAAAATCTAACCCTAAACGCTAAACCCTCATAATTAGAGTAGGGTGTTGGGGTCCTTTATAAATATCATGAAAACAAGGAGCCCCCCAAATAGTATAGGTAATTATTATTGAGGCCCCTATATTATCCAAAAAAACGTCAACTCCTGACATGTGCCAGCCACCCACAGGTCCACAGAATACCCAAACCAGAGTTAGTATGGTCCTTTTAGGGTTTAGGGTTTAGGGGTTTAGGGGTTTAGGGTTTAGGGGTTTAGAGTCTAGAGTTTGGGGTTTAGGGTTCAGGGCTGAACAGTATGGTCCTGAACAGTGGGTAGTTCGGTACGGCAGCGGTTGCTTGTGAAGTCCAGACTGCAGGTACGGACCATATTTAACACTGACTCTAGATCCCCAACCAAGGCTCAAAGGCTAGGGTTTAGGGTCTAGTCGTTATGATTCGACCAACGGACCGTCACTCCGCCGTTCTGCCATAACAGCACATGGTAAACCACCCACCTAAAGGCTCTAAGGAACCTCCTAGACAGGGCCCGGTACCTCCTAGTTAAGACCCTGGGTTCTCAATCTTCTTTCAGTTTGAGGGCGCATGAGCCTTAGGGCAGGAAAGACACGCAGTACAACAGATTGGAATGTTGAGGGCCTTATCGGAAGTCGATACAGCCGTCTTGGAAAAAGGCAAAACCTAAGCTGAATAGAGAGCAGAAAAAAAGCTAAAGCATAAACTCGTTCCGGAGCGGCCAAGGAAGAGAAGGTTGAAAATGATCACGCCCATGATGAAGTAGGAGAACTTGGCCTCTTACAGCAACCCTGGTTAGGTTGGCCTTCGTTTCTGGGAATCTTTGGAATCATTGAGGTTCTGAGGCTTTTCGTTTCAGTTTCGGGTTGAGGATGTAGGGTTGAGGGCCCTCCGTTCTCAGGAAGTGGTGGCATGATACGGTTGATGGTTTAAGGACCCTAAACTGATAGGAATTGTGGTCTATTCCTTGTTATGGGAAATGCAGGATTTATATCATCAACGGTAACTCCGCAACGATCTCTGAGCCTCAAGCAGTGCCTGAGACATCACCCTAAACCAGTCCCTAAACCCTAAACCCCTAAACCCGAAACCGTAAACACACTCAAAAGCCGTAACCCCCACGAACGCTATAGAGTCATAGCCCGGCTGGTGCGAGATCCCTCTTTCGAGAAGGCGCCGAAGCGCGCAAAACAAGTGCGCGCAGGGCCCTAGCAAAAAAACACACACTCAAACGGTTTAGAGCTTAGGGCTTGGGGCTTAGAGTCTAAACCTTAAGGGTTCAAAAGTGGGTCAAGGCTTCGGTTGCGGAGTTTCTAACAAAAACAATAACTCGAATTAAGGTTTAGGGGTTTAGGGTGGTCTAGGGTTTATTTAGGGTTTAGGGTTCATTTAGGGTTTAGGGTTTAGTTCGAAAGGCTTTTAGCGGCATCACCACAAACCCATCACGACCTTACGCAGCCCACATGAAGCCCTAATAGCAATGCAACGTTAAAACTCTTACAACGCCCTACACCCCTAACACCTAGAAACAGCAAAACCTCAAAGCCCTAAACTCCAAGACTACAAGCCCTGTACCTCCCGAAATTTGTACTCATGTAGTAGGTGGGGCGTAAAGGCTCTATACAACCATTTTTAACTTATATAAGGTCAGAGTATATACTGCAAAAAATACATGGACCAGAAAACTCCATTGTAAACCTTATACATGCAACCCTACCAGCCCTTACACGAATCCCTTCAAGGAGCCTCGAAGAAACAGGTTACTTTTTACGGGCGGTTAGAATTAGAATCCAAACGACGGAAGAATTCGTTCTTACAAAGCGTAAGGGTCTGTTTTTGCTGGCCATGGCGGTTCCGGGGTTGTTAAGGTTTAGGGTTTCGGGGTTTAGGGTTTTAGGGGTTTAGGGTTTAGGGTTTAGGGTTTATTAGGGTTTAGGGGTTTAGGGTTTTAGGGCTTAGGGCTTTGAGTGGAGAGTTAGGAGTATGAGGGCTCAACGAACTAATCCTAAGCGTTGGGGCTGGCATTATCAGGATTTCTGTCTAAGGTTTCACACTGTGTTCATGAGTCGTCAAAGGGCAGCGCAAGTTAGTCTTAATCAGGCATCCAAAAGCCGGGGTTAGTAAGCAGGATGGTCTCGAATAGGGTGTTAAGCTACATCTTTGTGTTAAGACCTACCCAATAAGCCAGGGAAAGACAAGTTTAAACTTTCAGATTGCTACTAGATGATAGGTACCCAAAAAGTATAAAGGTTGGGTATTGGAGAACTGAGTAAAGGCACCCTAACAAAAGACCCTAAAAGACCTTTATCCCTTTAAAGGAACCCTTTGGGTATTGGAGAACTACGAGTCCTAAGTTCGTTGATCCGTCAGCAGCACTTTATTTTTGTGGGACGACGCTTCTTGCCCCCTTTCGCGTGTTTCCTCCACATACCCAGAGACTCCAAAACCCCTTAATTAAGGAATTATGCCTTAAATTATAGTAGGAACCCTGATAAGACTTAAGGTATATTCCTTAATTAAGGGGTTTTGGAGTCTCTGGGTACCTGTGGGCAGCACAGCGAGCTTCGGGTCCGCCCCTGAAGACGACCCCTCCTGAGGGCTTACCCATAGGCTCCAAAATAGATCCCTTTTTGTGGTTCATAAATTTAGGATCCTATAAGGTAGTCCCAAAAAGGAACTATATACTATGGAGCCTATGGGTAGGTTTTAGGGTTCTTCGTGCTCTGAAGCATCTGAATCGTGCTGCGGCCGCTGTTTGTATCACCACAGTGTGTCTCCTCATCTCTCTGGGTACCCAGAGACTCCAAAACCCCTTAATTAAGGAATAAATGCCTTACATTATAATAGGAACACTAATAAGATTTAAGATAGATTCCTTGATTGAGGGATTTTGGAGTCTCTGGGTATGTAGAACCAGTAGGACCCGTTCCCTGGGCTGGTTGCGGTGATTGCCTTCTGAAATATATATATATATGTGTATAGAGAGACAAAATCATACAGAACCCCGTAGCAACTCTGAAATGAAGGCTCCTATAAGCCAACAGCAGCTCGCTGGACTACCCCCAGGTCCCAGAAGCCCTCCCGGGCGCGCGCCGAGTTCACGAAGGCACGAAGATTGTCGCGCCAGGTTTTCTTTACCTCCTCCTTGGATTTTGGCTTAGGGTTTAGGGTTCCTTGGATTTAGGGTTTAGGGTTTAGGGTTCCTTGGGTTTGGGGTTTAAGGTTTAGGAGTTTAGGGTTCCTGGGACTTTGGGTTTAGGGTTTAGGGTTCCTTGGATTTTGGGATTCTTGGTGCTCTTGAGACGAAGGGCAGGGGGCTTTGGGCTTTTTCGGATCGACGAAGTCGCGGCCTTCGGGGCTTTTGGGCTTGTAATGGTTCGGCTTCAGGGTCGTTCGATAAGTGTCACCTCTACAAGCCCTAAATCCTACCTATAGTCTCCACTGTAGTTCCTTATTGGGGTTACCTTTTGTGTTCGTTAATATAGAACTGGTTAAACCAAAAAAAGGAACTACAATGGAGACTGTAGGTAAACCCAAAACCGTTTACAAAGGCCCAGCAACCTAGACCCTTCTGAGGACTACATACCCAGAGACTCCCAGCGTCAGTACTGCCGGAAACACCTGAAATGACCTTCCCGGTCCCCGTTTAGTTTGAGATACCAGTTAAGGAGTAAGCCTTAAATCTTATTGGGGTTCCTATCATAATTTAAGGCATACTTTTTCTAAATTTAGGGGTTTTGGAGTCTCTGGGTATACCCTGCATTATAAAGGGCTTTGGACTCTCTGGGAATAATGACCTTCCACACGCGGCTGCTGACACTGAGCCAGGATGTGCCCCTGTCGGTAGTTGTGAGCTTCCTTTCTCTGACGTGAAGGGTTCAAAGTACCTCGTAACTCTTTAGAGACTCCAAAACCCTTTAATTAAGGACTATACCCTAAATTAGAATAGGAACCCTAATCAGATTTAAGGTATATTCCTTATACTTCCCTTATACCCATATAGACCCCTTTAAAAGACCTTGTAACTCGTTACCCATGCAACCCCCAAACGGGTTTAGGGCCTTATAGAGTTCAGGGAGCCTCCTTTCTCTCCGGGGGCCTTCGAGATCTCGGCAGATCCCCAGGTCTCCCCCAGTCGACCCCTTTTTTCCTACCCTTGCAAGTGTCATGAAGGGGGGGCCCCGAAAAGTGGCAACCTAGAAATCCTACTAGAATCCCCAAAAAAGGGGACCCTGACTTCGAGAACTACTAGCTGTGAGGGAAAGGTCTGCAGATGCGTTGCCTCAGGCTGTACTAGTAGAAATCCTACTGGTTTCTGGAGCCACGGTTTAGGGTTTAGAGGGCTTCGGGCTTAAATTTAGGGCCCCTAAACCCTAAACCCTAAATTTAGGGCCTAGGGTTTTTGAGGCAGCAAGCCTTTGGTTCGTTGAGCCACAATGTGAAACCTGACATGTCCTAAACCCGGAAAGAAGGGTTTAGGGTTTTGGGTTTAGGGGTTTAGGGGTTTAGGGCTCTTATACAAAACCCTCGTTGAACCACCTTATGAAACCTGATATGTCCTAAGCCCGGCACCCTAACCCCAAACCATTCAGCAAGAAACACGCACACACACACACCAACCCTGTGACCAAGGGTTGGGGTGCTTTGGAGCAGAACCCTAAACCCCTAAACCTAAACCCTTAAACCCTGAAGCCTAAACCACAGACCCCTATAAACCCTAAACCACAAACCCCGAAGCCTATAACGCCTAAACCCTAAACCCTAAAGGCCCTAAACCCTAAACCCTAAACCCCAACCCCCCAAAGCCTATAACTCCTAAACATTGGGGGCCGCAATGTAAAGGCGCGGCCAAGCTTCGCTCTCCTTGGCGCTGCGGGTTCTTGGGTTTAGGGTTTAGGGTTTAGGTTTTAGGGTTTAGGGTTTAGCTACCCATAGGCCCCCAAGTAGTTCCTTTTCATGGTTCATATTTAGAATCTTTTCAAGTTATCCCCAAAAGGAACTTCTTTGGGGTCTACGGGTAGGTTCTTGGGTTTCTGTAAGGCCTTGAGGGTTCTACAAAAAGGTTTAAAGTTCAGGGTTTTGGGGTTCAGGATTTAGGGTTTTGGTGGTTCCGTTAAGGGTTCTAGAAGGGCTTTGGGCTTTAAGAGTCTAAGGTTTTGGAGTTTGGCGGTTTCGGGTGTTTTAATCGTCGTATTAAGGGTTCCTTCAAGGGTTTGTTAGGCTTCCTTTAAGGGTTTAGGGTTTAGGGCTCCCTTCAAGGAAATTGCAAGGGTCCCACATTGAGGGCTTAGGGCTTAAAGTCTAAGTGTTTGAAAGGCTTTAAAGGGTTTAGAGCTTCAGGGCTAAAGAGGTCAGGGCTGAACAGTCTTGTTAAGGGTAAGTAAGGATTTAGGGTTTAGGGTCTAGGGTTTAAGGATTTAGGGTTTAAGGGTTCAAGGTTTGGGAGGGCTTGAGGTTAAGGTGGATTTTCCGATTCAGGGTGGGGGGGGGTTGTATAGCAGGGAAGCAAAGTGCGTAAGGCTTGCAGGGTCAATGGCCAAAACGTCTTCCTAGTCTTGAGAACCTGGAGAACAAACAACACTTCAGACGGTGTTGGGGTGCACTACACTATAACTTTTGTAGGGATCATGCTTGGAGGTGCATGGGTGCGATAAGTGGAGTTATAAGCAGGGTAACTATAACTATAACCCATATTCGGGGACTAAAAAACCTACTTCTAACGACCCATGAACCTCCAAGCGGAATGCTACTATCACATGTTCAGACCCGTTTGGCAGAGAGGGCTTGGAGGGTAGTACTGCAAGGTTAAAGCTAAAGCTTCAGTTGCGGTCTCAATGTTTGTATACCCCTAGACCCTAAACTACCAAACCCTACTTCTTTGTAGGTTCTTATTATAAACTATATAACCCTAAAATGGAATTTAAAGGGACCCTACAAAAAAGGAGGTTTTGGTAGGTTTTCCTGGGGCGTCTAAACCCCAGGTTCGGGTCCGTTCGGCAGCACGTTCTCCATATCATCAAAGCAAGTAGGAGGAGTTCTAGGGTATAGGGTGTAGGGTTCAGGGTTTAGGGCGTGGGGTTTAGAGGTTCAGGGGTTTAGGGTACGGGGTTCAGGTTTTAGGGCGTGGGGTTTAGGGTACGGGGTTTAGGGGTTTAGGGTTTAGGGGGTTTCGGGGTTCAGGGATCTAGGGTTTAGGGGTTTAGGCTTTAGGGTTTAGGGTTTAGGGGTGTAGGAGTTAACTTTAGCGCACAGGATTTAGGGCCTGGGTGTTAGGAACGACTGTGCACGGCTTTAGGTTCGGGAAGTTGGGCTATGTTGAGTCCGAGGATAATGTGCATGTCAGGATTGACCGAAATTTATGAATACATCCCACGTGCTGGAACCCTGAACAATTAAACCCCAAATCTAACTCCGAACTATTCAGCCCAGATTCCCGAAGTGCTTATATACGAGTCAGATACTCCCCAACATGCTAGTCCAAGTATCTCATCATTAAGTACTCTGGACCTTTACAACCCGCTAAACAATATTGAACACCCTCGTAACGCACTCTGAGGGGCCGAGTACCGTAGCCCAAAAACGGTTAACCTTTTGAGTTATTATAATAGGTTTATATAAGCCCCAAAGGGTTAAAGGTTACCTACTCAGCCCCCAAGCACTTTTAATTGAGACCCGAAGCCCTACACCGCTAAACCGTAAGCCCTCAACGGGCCTATATCAGATGTCATGTCGGTCCTGGTACGCATCGTCACCTCGATCACCTCCATGAAGCCGACTGTCACCGGTTTAGGTGTTTAGGTGTGTAGGGTTTAGGGGTTTAGGGTTTAGGGGTTTAGGGTTTAGGGGTTTCGGGTTTAGGGTTTAGGGGGCCTTGAGGCAAGGCATGCGGTTGAACTCCAAGGCATTCGGTTGAACTCCCTCTGAATGCAGGCCTCCAATCGACCCCTGAATATACACCTGCGCAGCGCTCTTGAACAGAAGAGTCGGTGTGTCCGTCCGTAAAACGAGCCGAAGAAGTGCCGCCCTATTCATCGCGGCACCGAGCACCGTAACATTGGACCTCGACTTCCCATTTGTCTCCGTCTGATGGTTGCCACAACCCCGGAGCATTGAAGTCGCTCATCATTCGCCGTGAGCCCCGTCCCTGCGTCTAACACGCCGGAATTGAGAAACCCGGGCTGCAAACAACTTCACCGCCGCTGCAACCAACATCAAGCCGGGCAACAGTCCCTAACTCCCCAGGTACCTACTATATAAGGGTACTAGAGCGCCTAGGACCCTCTGTAGAAGGTACCTGGAGGGTTTGGGAATGTCGAAAAAGCGGCCATACTTTATATTTAAAGCTTAGGGCTTCTAAGACACGATTCAGGGTTCATTGCCCAGGCTTTTTTTTGGGCTTGTCTACGGCCCAACAACAACCCTAAACCCTAAACCCTAAACCCTAAACCCGAACCCTGGACCTCGAAGTAATATAGGGGCCATAATAGTTAGAATAAGGAATCTCTCCCCGAAAATAGTATTGGTAACTATTTAGGCTTCTAGCCATAGGCCCCTAAGTAGTTGCTCTTTGGGACTACCTTATAGGCTTCTAAATCTAAACCATAAAAAGGAACTACTTAGGGGCCTATGGCTACAGTAAGCCCTAAACCCTAAACCCTAAGGGCTCCTACAGTAAGCCTTCGATCAAAACAGCCGAGCATCTTTGAGTCTCATTGTCCGCTCCTGGTCAAGTCGGGCGCGGCGCTCTATGGGTTTAAGGTTTAAGGCTTAGGGTTTGGGGTCTAGGGCTTAAGGTTTAGGGTTTGGGGTTTGGGGCTTAAGGTTTAAGGTTTAGGGTTTACCTTAAGGCTCCTAAAAGGGTCTTGGGCTTTCTCGAGGGTTTCGGCTTTGCGGGCTAAGGTTCGGGATCTCACTACAAGGGTCCAGGAGCCTTGGGGTAGGGTTTGGGGCCTAGGGTTTAGGGTGCAGGGTAAACCCTAAACCCCAAAGCCTAAACCCTAAACCCATAAACCCTAAAACACTTATAACGCCTAGCAAACGCATCTACTATGAAGCCCTACAGCACGCTATAGTCTGGAGGGGCCTCGAGGGCTCCATTGGGGATCTGGGGTAGATCATGTTATGGGTTTAGGGCTTTAGGGCTTTAGGGTTTGGGATTCGGGGTTTAAGGCTTAGGGTTTAGGGTTTAAGGCTTTGGGGATTAGGTCTTCAGGGATTTAAACTGTAGGGCTTTAGGGCGGGTTTAGTGTTCAGAGTTTAGGGTTTAGGGGTTATCATATTACAATTAGATTAGGGAAGGGCAGGGAGCATTAAGTATTTGTGACTCTTTTCCGATGCCTGGCATTGTATTAGCAGCCTCTTCTCCGACTCTCCGATATCAGAGTGCTCTAGATTAGGGAAGGGCAGGGAGCATTAAGTATTTGTGACTCTTTTCCGATGCCTGGCATTGTATTAGCAGCCTCTTCTCCGACTCTCCGATATCAGAGTGCTCTTGGAGTGCTACTCAGAGACTCCAAAACCCCTTAATTAAAGAATATACCGTCAATCTTGCTAGGGTTCCTGTTATAGCTTAAGGTATCTTGCTTAATTAAGGGGTTTTGGAGTCTCTCGGTAGGTCAGCTAGGTTGTAAGGGTTCAACTTTCAAGGGCTCAGGCTTTAGGGCTTACAGTTCAGGGGTTTAGGTTTAGCGTTTAAGGCCTCCAAAGAAGGGCTTCAGTTTGGCGGCATTCTTAAACCCTAGAACCCTAAACCCCAAAACCCTAATTAAACCCTAAACCCTAAAACCCTAAACCCTAAAACCCTAAGCCCTAAAGCCCTAAAACCCTAAACCCTAAACCGCCAAAGGGGCAGCTTGATTTCCTTTTTTTTGGACAGAAGCTCAGCTGCCTGGACTTGATCAACGGTCTCGGTGTGGCCACTCTTGGAGTTTCACGGGTAGTTACAAGGGGGGTTATATGTAGGGTAACTATAATTATCACCCACATTAAGGGACTTATATCCCTACTTACTATACCCATGAACCTCCTGGTTCAGAAGGACGACCGGAGGCCGGCTGCAAACATTTTTCTACAGCCGTTTTCACCTGTTTAGGGTTTAGAGTTTAAGGGGGAGCCACTTTCATCATTCAGCTTTTCGTCAACCTGGCCAGATCATCGATGCCTGCTGGGGCGCCACGAACCAGATGCGCCTTTTTACATTAGAGCTCTGTGTATACCCATAGGCCCCTGAGTAGTTCCTTTATGTGGTTCATATTTAGAATCCTATAAAGTAATCCCAAAACGGAACTACTTAGGGGCCTATGGGTACGGCTTAAGGGCAAAAACCGTCAATCGAGCACAGCAAAGTCTTTAACCTGGAACAACTTTAAGCCCCTCAGCCCCGAATTAGTAGTCAACGGAGGCCGGAATGGAATCTCAGACGATTGCAGGCCTTCTCCTGCAAACTGGGCGAAGAGGAAAATCGCGCCTGTACCACGTCATGCATCAACGACGAACCATAAGCATCGGTTGCGGGCTTCGGGTTAAAGGCCTTGCTCAGGATTGCAAAGTTTTTGCTTGGGGATTTCAGAGATAAGTTACAGGACCGGGAAGGGTAATGCTCATGAGCCGGACAGTAAGCTTCCAGGATCCATGTTGAACATTCGTGGTTCAGCGTCGAAGCAACCAGATGTCTAACCCAATGAGGCCTGCAGCGTAGGCATTGCTGATCTTACATGCTAGGAAAGAAGTGCAACGAGGAGAAGTAAGACTGTGGGGGTATCGTTCATTGTACTTGTCCGTACTTACCCTGAGTTTTCTGTAGATGTGTGGGGCTAAGGGTTTAGGGCAAGTGGACGGCCTGAGGGCTTAGGGTCGGATATTTTGGCCCTACCTCTATACCCTACAAAAGAGTAGGCAATGACCCCTTCATTCTAGGGTCCAAGCCCTACAAAATAGTAGGCTATGACCCCTTATTTCTAGCGTCTAACCAGTAGGCTATGAGTACTTATTTCTAGGGTCTAAGCCCCCTAAAAACCATAGCTTTTTGGGATCCCCAGGTAAGGGCTTCCCTTAAACCCCCTATAAACCGAGAGCCCAGATCCCAATGCAGGCTTTGAAAGGGGTTAGGGTTTTAGGCTGCTTAGGGTTTAGGGTTTAGGGCTTTGGGTTTAGGGTTTAGGGTTAAGGGCTTATAGGGTTTAAGGCTTAGGGTTTAGGGTTTTGACATCTGGCAGCTCTTCGGCTCGACCTTGCAAAGCCCCAAAGCGGAAGGCCAGAGACAACACCATGCGCCTATAAATCCCTAGATTGCTTAAACTCAACCAGCCAGCAGAAAGACTGATTATGAAACGTCTCCGGTACGAGGCCAATATTTCAAATAAGAGTGATCAAAAGCAAGGGTAGTCTGAAAGATATTTAATATTGTCTGGCCAGAACATCCACGATTGATGTCACGAGTTTATGCTGACTGGCTGACTGACGGACAGAGGGGTGCACTGCCAAACGATGCGGTGGTAAGCCGGACAATATGTAACTTTACACTGGCAGTGTGGTAGCAGGTAGCATTCACGATACAGAGCCATTGGTACTACCAGCTGTCGGAACTGGAATGAGAATGAACACGAAAACTCGAGCCGCATGTCCTAGCCTTCCAACACTCTCAGCCGTGGTCTGATTTTTGCTGGAAGTCCTGAACCTCTGCACCCCGCGCATCGAAGGTCATCCGGCAGCTTTTAATTCAAACCCTACAGTAAACTCTAAACCCCAAGACCATAAACAGCTGCGCCCTATGCACCCAAGCCCAAGCCCCTTTACCACTCAGGGCGGTGCCATCTCCCTCGAAGTCCAGAGAGGGAGCTGGATGCCCATGCGAACTTGGAACAGGGATTCGACAAGGCTTTGAACTTGAGATTGCGGACTGGAGGGCATGGGATTCATCGGTGCAGATCTGTTTAGGGGCTCAGGCTGACCGAACAAGCCACCCAAAGCGAACCCTGAAGAAGAGCCCTGAGTCACGATCTTCCCTAAACCCCAAACCCCAAACCCCAAACCCTAAACCCTAAACCCCAAACCCTGAAACCCAAAATCCGATCACCCAGCCTACCTTCAGGACTCTTGACCTAAGGGTCGTCGGGTTTGGTTGGGGTTTCTGTGAGACCCAGCGAGCCCAATACCCCTTAATTAAGGAATGTACCTAAAATTATAGGGGCCTTAATATTCCTTAAATTATAGTGGCCTTAATATACCTTAAAGTTATAGGGGCCTTAATATTATGATTTATATAAGGTATATTCCTTAAATAAGGGGTATTGGGCTCCTGTGAGAAGGAAATCTTACCTGTAGTCTGCATTGTAGTTCCTTGTTTTGGTTTAGCCAGTTTTATCATTCTGAACCTACAGGATAACCAGAAGAAAGAATTACAATGGAGACTGTAGGTATGCATCATGGCCTGTGGAGAGCTGACGTCAAAAAGTCCTCAACCGTACAAACGACATCTATCGTGGGCTCTAGTACTCACCTCTCCGTTTGGGATTCATGTGGTGGTTGCTCTAAGTCCCGTTTCGGAAACTCCCACGAAAGAAGCCGTCGAGAAGAGAAGTCACATGTCTGAGGCACATCCACTTCAAAAATGTGTTTCATACCCTATAGGACTCCGGTTACCTAAGTAATGGGTTACTGGGTCACTGGACGATAAGGAATGACTGGCAACCTACTAGTTAGGCAACGCGAGCCCTAAAGAGAGTCCATCGGAAAAGCAGGAGACGAAATATGCAGCAGCCAGCAAAGTCAGACTGGTACCTAGGTCCTGCACAATATACAAGAACAATCGCAGTAATAGCGTAAAAAAAAACAATGCCAGTAACTAAGCATGTCATATTCTACCAGACTAGGCACCAAGCAAGTTGTTCATTCCACCCGCACGCAATATGCCCACATGTACGGCTACCCAGAGAAACAGCCATGAATCAGTCATGAATGTGTATATCTGTTTATGTACAGATACATGCATGTATGTGTGTATGTATACATATATATATATCTGTGTGTGTATGTATAATGTATATGTCTATGTCTATGTCTATGTCTATGTCTGTGTCTATGTCTATTTCTATGTATATACGTATATATGTATGTGTGTATATATATATATATGTATATATATATATATTGATTGTGCCATGGTTGTGCAACTGTCTGGGCAGGCGTACCAAGGTCAGCCGCATAGGTCTCGCAGGTGCCACCGATGTCTTCCGAGAGCACCCGGATGATGATGCCCTCTGGAGCCCCGGGCTGGCGCTGTTCAGTGTGCAGGGGCTTTGGGTTTGGGGATGTGCGGTTTACGGGTTTGGGGTTTTAAGTTTAAGGGGTTTAAGGTTTAGGGTGCTTCAGTGTTGAGGTTTCCCTCGTTCTGCACAGTTCCGGTTCCTCTGAAATCCTAAACCGTAATACTTAACCCCAACCTCCGCCGATTGCACATAACCACGGCTCTGCCCCACCCCACAACCCCACTACAGGGGCCCTTAATGCTTAGAATAGGGTCTGGGTTTCATGATAGCATCACTATCTTCAGGAACAACTCGAATTGGGTTATAGTATGACATAAAATTAATTAACTATTTAGAACCTGGGCGCCTAGGTTACCTGTTTGGCAATGCTCTTTATAGGCTTCAGCACCCTTCCTCGCGTTGTTCGAACCCGAGCTCTACAGGAAACATAAAGCCTCAATACGATTCGGGGGTTAGGCGGGGTTAGGTTGAGGGATCGCCTAGACAATCCCAAATCACAAGAAATGTGATGGCTTCGACGTCCCTCGTCTCTTGAGTTGAGGATTAATTGCCAGAATTGACACACTCTTCCTAGTGTTCAGGCATAAAAGGCTCGAAATTCGACCTCACTTCCGTGCGGCTGAACGTGGACGCCTGTCGCATCACTCAGAAAAACTGAATTTCTACTGCCCTCAGACGACTTATGCCGACTCGTGCAACTCATTGCTGAAAACCCCGAGGCGCTACAGTTGATGATATAAATCCTGGATTACTGTAAGGACCCTAAACTATGAGAATTATGGTATATTCCTAATTATGGGTCGAATTCTGGGTAATGCAGGATTTATATCATCAACCGTATCACACACACGCACCCTCTAAAGCCGCACAAAACTGCAAACGACACTAGCCTGCACCGTCGTCTCCTCAACGAGGCATACACCGCCCGAGGGTCGCCTTAGGGTGGCCCGGCGCAACATTTTGGAGTCCAGGATCTCGGATTTACAGTTTTTTTAAGGGTTTAGGGTTTAGGGTTTTAAGGTCGTCCAACTGAAGCCACCCACAAGATGCGCGCCGAGGCTGTCTTGCTGCAGAATTTCATTTTAAAGGGGGCTCGCCTAGATAGTAGCTCTTGCTGGTGTTCCTTGCAAACGATGCTGCCACACCTACCGCAGCTCTGGCCGCTCTGGCTGCTGCTTGGTGAGCAGGTGACTGAAGTGAAGACAAATAACAGGAAACATAATGATAGCTGCGGCGGTGGTGATGGTGGTGATGATGACGATGACGATGACGATGATGATGAGGACGATGATGATGATGATGACCAAAGCGATGATGATGGCTGATGACGACGGTGAGAAAGATGAAGACGACGATGGCGCTGGCGAAGCTGCCACTTTTGGCAACGATTGGCCTGTTGCCCTCCTTCTCTCTTGCTGCAGTTGGCTTGTGGTATCGGTGCCGGCTGCTGTTGAGTCTATGGCTGTTGGTATGGTTGGATAGTGGCACTGTATAGAAGCAGACAGCACTGGCACCTGCATAGCTCAGCCCACTACCATTCATCAAGAGCAGTATCGCAATCAGGCTCGGCCTCAACTTCTTGATCCTGACGTGGCTGACAATGTAGTTGCTGCTGCTGCCGTTGCTGCTGCTGGTCTGTCTGCCCTTGCTGTTGTTGCGGACCAGGTGTGGTCGTCTTCGTCGTCGCTGTCGTCGTGGCAGGCGCACACCCCTCGGAACCGACATCGAATCAAACAGCAAATCTTCAGTAACGAGGCCCCTCAAAAAATCCTGAGCACTTTAACTAACACGTGAGCCTGACACAATACTCCCGACTAGCATCATGCTCCACTCCTTATGATCTTCGACATTGAAGCCTGGATACAGTTTAGAAGCCTTACTGTTTCGACAAGTAGAATAGGGGGTATATTATACGATACTAAGGAGCCTGAGGAATAATACTAATACTTATTCCGACCGCGTACGGTAATAATAATGGTTGTGATTCTTAGTTATTCATGTTTATTAAATGTTATTACGTATTAGAAGGATTATAATTAATTATCAGAAAACGAAGAACCCCATCTCGGGGCAGCGCTCCGCGACCTCCAGCAAGCACTCGCTTTCGATGTGGCCAGTGACTCTGACCAACACCTAGACGACGCGTGTACGGTTTTAGGGCTTCGGGTTCAGGCAGGGTTTGGGGCCTTTTCGGTCTACATCAGGATTTAGGGTTTAGGATTTAGGGTTTGGGGGTTTAGGGTTTACATCAGGGTTTAGCGTTTAGGATTTTTGGGGGTTTAGGGTTTACATTAGTCTTAGGGTTTAGGGTTTGGGGGTTTAGGGATTACAGCAGGATTTAGGGTTTAGGGTTTTGGGGTGTTGAAGTGGTGTTGGTCTCCTATACGGGTCAGAATAAATACTTATAGTATCCCCTGATAGTCAGTACACAATATACAATTATTCTGTAGTATACCCCAAAGCCTTTTCCAAATATGGCACAACCATAACTAAGCACTGCTAACCAATGCCCTGAACAGTCACACTGCAGGAGACGCTGCTTAGGAGAAGATTTGAATTTGGAGCCAAGCCTCTGACACTTAAAGGAAGCATCCACAAGTCCTACATGGGGGTTTCCGAAAAATAAGGCACCCTAATATAGTACCCTAAATAGTAGGATCCTTATTATAAGGACCCCCAAAATAAGGTACCCCTTAGTTTCGGAATCTCCCTACTAGTCATGCCTTGTAGGGTCCCTCTGCCCAGATTTTGTGCTGACCTGGTGGAAACCAACATCCCAGAATCTTCGAAAATCCTCACCGAAAGCCCAAGCCCAAAACCCGAAACCCTGCAGAAGTCCCTGAACCCACCCCGCCAAAGTCTTCAAGAGAGCTCACCTCGCTGGCTTCCGGGGGCTCGGGGTAGAGCATCGCCAGCATCTGCGCTTGGGATCCGGGCCGGGTTTAGGGTTAAGGGTTCAGGGTTTAGGCTTCGGGTTCAAGATGCTTGGATTTTGGGGCTTTTGCTTCAGGCACTCCTAAAGCCTAAACCCTAAACCCTAAACAGGCACTGAGAATTTAGGCCTTGGCACTTAAGGTGTTCTTGTCTCGGGCTCCGAGCTCCTTCGGGCCCTACTCGCCGCCCGAAATCCTAAGCTTTCAACCCAACAGCCCCAAACCGGAAAGAAACAGGGTTCAGGGTTTAGGGAGCTCTGCTCGAATAAGAAACATGTTCTTTAACAAGTACTAGTCGAATATCAACGAAAAAAAGGACCACACCACCACCAACAACATCAACAAACAGAGAAATGAAAATCCTAGCACTACGTACTTCTATTCTGATATTAACACTACCCAAAGTAAAAATGACAATAGTAATGACAACAATCACACTAGCAATAATAACAACAATGACAATAACGGTAATGCTGAACATGAAAACAGTACTCACATATTGATAATTGTAATGATGACAAACTAATAATTACTGCTATACAGTGCTAGTAAGAATGAGAATAATCATAGTAACAGTACTTAAGAGTACTAATTAAAGAAAAACGAACATAGTAATATCTTCGATATTACCTTAATATTAATATTGGAATTAAATTTCAAAAAGTAAAACTGAAGACATACTACTAGCATTCCTTTTACTTGTCATGCACAGGAAGCCCACCACTGAAGCCCCTGCACCCCGCACCCGAAGCCTGACTGAATCAGACACCCGTCTGGAAACCTCTGGCTGCCTCATCCCGCCTCCCAGAACGGAAACCTCGACCTCAAAATGGGTTAGGCTTTGATGAAACCCTGGCCCTTGTAGGGCTTGTTGCTTGTGCTCTGGTGCTGCGGGTTTACAGGTAGAACTCCAAGCTACGGCTAAGCACAATCAAGCTCTTAGACTCTAATCGTGCTGTGGTCGCTGCGCTGCCACTATACGCACACGGGCCTTTCCGAAACACTCAAACTCATGTATACCGGACCCTCCGGCAACCACTAATTGTAGAACCTGCTGCAGCGATGAAGCAGTCGAGGACACGAGAACGAGGGATAGTAGCCACTTCCTGCAGCAGGCAGGCCGAAAATTGTTCAAGGACGTCCGGCTTCCCTAAACCCTAAACCCTATAAACCCTATAAACCCTTAAAAACCCTTATAAACCCTTATAAACCCTTATAAACCCTATAAACCCTATAAGCCCGATGAGCCCTATAAACCCTATAAGCCCTATAAATCCTATAAACCCTATAAACCCTAAACCCATACGGTGCTTGTGCGGACTTGGAGTCTGGGAAAAACGCTGGAAAGTCTCAGGTTGTTCGGGCTGGGACGGCTGGGAGGCTAAAGAGTTGCAGGGGTCCGCCCGCGAAGGCCTAAACTCCTAAACCCTATACTATACCCCATAAAGGAACTCCACCTCATCACAAAAGAATCAGAAGCCCCTACTTAACCCCTGAATTCTAAACCCAAGACCTCCTAAACCCCAAACCCCCTAAACCCTAAACCCCTAGACCCCTAAACCCTAAACCCAAGACCCCTAAACCAGTCCTGAACCCCAAACCCCCAAAAACCCGCAAGACTCGGAGTTCCGGCGGCCTGCTCGGGGTAGAGCAGGACTCCTGGAGCATTGCTTCGAGGTCCTCCGATCGGGCGGCAGGAGTGTCTGATATTATAATATACTATAGTATGTTATAGTATATTATAGTAAAATTATAGTAGATTATAGTAGATTATAGTATGGTATACTATATTATAGTATATTATAGTATATTATAGTATATTATGTTATAGTATGTCGCAATATATTATAGTGATGGGATACTTTATGCCACTGTCGGCAGTTAAGCTGTGTGGAAGACGGTCAAGGGAAACTCCAGACCCCTAAACTCTAAACCCTAAACCCCTATAAACCCTAAACCCCTAAACCCTAAACCCCTATAAACCCCAAACCCCCAAACCCCCCAAACCCACAAACCCTAAATCCTAAGAGCAAACTTGAAGCATCGACCATAGCCCGAAACCTCTCAAACCTACGAGCCTTGAGGCATCTTGGGCCCAGGACCCCCCCGGAAAGCCCGAAGCAAACCGCCAACCACCTAGGTGATAGTGTTCTCGTTCTCATTACTGTGGTTCTTACTAAGATAATAATATTACTACTATTAAATATTGCTTTTTCTGCTACTCATTGGGAACCCCTCGAGCTAAATCACAGCAAAAAATGCGCGGATTCCACGACTTCGATGGAATTTGACAGCAGACGTCTCCTCAACCTTGGCAGTGTCCAGCAGAAAGCGCCTCGGGAGCGGTTGCTGCAGTTGGGGTTTAGGGTTTAGGGTTGCCTTTTTCCCAGGGAGGTGCAGCCAAGCAGCAGCACTGGGTAGTCACTACCCATAGGCCCCTAAGTACTTCCTTTTTATGGTTTATGTTTAGAATCCTATAAGGTAGTCCCAAAAAGGATTTACTTAGGGGCCTATGGGTAGTATGAATGCAGTGCCAGGAGCGGTATTTTGTAGCAGGTGCAGCTGGGTGACAATCATCCCGGCCCCGGGGCCTAATATAGGGGCCTTAGTACTTAGAATGGGGTTTGCGGGTATAGTATATTATAATCATAATAAGGAACCCCCAAATCCCTGTTCTAATTATTAAGGC
>CAJNJA010024142.1:0-10219 GCA_905231915.1 Symbiodinium necroappetens | reverse complement strand
TATTATTATGATTATTTTTATTATTATTATTACTATTATTGTTGTTATTATTATTATTAATGTTGTTATTATTATTGTTATGATTATTATCATCACCATCATCATCGCATCATTGGCTGCGCTCCTCCTCATCATCTCATCATGAAAGGCCGTGAACTCTAAACTTGCCAACTCCAAGATCGAGGTCTGCACGTAAGCTGCGCCAGCTCCGAAATCCCTGGGGACTCCTCGCAGCGATGTGCTTTGATTGAAGGTTAGGATTTAGGGTTTAGGGCTTAGGTTACGGGGGGTCAGGGTTTTGAGCTTCGGGGTCCACAACTTTAAGAATTTAGGAGATTAGGGCCTCGAGGGTTTAGGAGCTTAGCGTTGGTATCTGGGCTTCCCCAAATCGACTTTGCCCAAGCAGGTCTCATATCTCAGGCTCGCCAGCACGACAGTCATGGCCTCACATGACCCATTCCTCCACTGGAGGCTCAGGCCTTTCATTTCAGGGCTGAGATGGATGGTCGTCGCTGGGGCGAGGCTTTTCAGAGGGTGAGGAACGAAGAGCTGATCTAATTTTCATGCAGCAGGCTTCATCAGCACAACCTAGTCCCTGAATAGTATCTAGAGCTTTCTGAAGAGGCCCGGCAGGCACGGCAAGCGCCTGACTGGGTTGGCTGCCAGTTTACGACGATTGTAGGTGCTGAACCTGTAGCAACCACCACTCGAGGCTACAGCTTCTGCAAGCCTCGATCGATGCTTGCACTCAAGATGGACAGTGACACTCCTGCAGCCTTGAAGTCTGCGATGGATTGCTTGGCAGCAGAGATGCGGTCGGGCGAGAGCTTTTGCAGCTCAATTAGCATCTCTTGATCTTTCCAAAGTCCTTCTTTGGGCTTGCGAAGAAGAGTCACCAGATATGTTTCAGCGAAGACGGTATTTGGCAAAATGCCCACAGTCTTCATGTCGGCGTAGGCGCCCAGTATGTCTTCGAGTGGAGCAGTCAAATAAGCTCCAATCAAACATGCGAACGTGATAACATTTGGTTGTAGGTTTAGTTTCTTGTGCAGATGGAACAAATACTTCGCTGCATTATGGTGACTACCATCCGCCTGCCAGCAAGCTCGAATAGAAGCTGATATATGACCAACACCTATTGCAACGCCACTCTCGTTCATCTCATCCAGAAGCAGAGCTGCGGTTTGAACATCTCCCTCTGCAGCGGCTGCAGAAATACGTGCTGCAAAAAGCGGAGCATCGAGTTCACACTCTCGCCTGGCTTTTGCCCAAATCTCACGAACAGCATGCCTCTGATCCAACTTTGAGTGAATCTTCAGTGCGCTTGTAAATGCTGGAGCCGTCTTGTTGATGTTCAGGCTGCAAAGCCTCTGGTAAATGAGAGCACCCTGTTTGTACTGTGAACAGCGAATAGCTGCATCCATAACCGCAGTAAACACTTGGATCTCAGCTCCACTGTACTCCGAATACAGACGCTGAGCTTGCTGCCAATCACCTCGCTTGCCTGCTTCTGAAATTGCCCCCACGACACGGGCTCCCGAAGGGCTGATCGGCAGAAACATGTTCTTTGAAGTAAGTGCCAAGCCCTGGCGTTCCCGCACTAGTTTTAAGTTGTTTTGCCTCCCCGTTGCCAGGCAGTCTCGACAGACATGTGGCCAACATACCAGCAGCAGGGCAAGCACACTCAACGTCCAACATCTGACTGTCATCCTGGCATCGACGAGACCCCGAAACCGTCAAGTGATGTCTTGTTCCAACACCGTGTCACACGTCTGTCCTTTAATCAAAAATCTTAGAGGACTGCGCCGGAATAGCATCTACAGCGCCTATTGCGTACTTGCCTGGCAGCGAGAAAACAGCATGCGGAAATATGGATGCAGAGCGGCTCCGACCAAGATTGACTAGGTTACTTTGACCCCGCAGTCAAAATCTTGAGGTCCTTGATGTCAACAGCCCGAAATCCCACACCCACGGGCACTTCCTCGCCATCTGGACGTATATATATATATGTAAGGTCTACATTCGGCCTAAACCCCGAAACCCCTCAATCCAAATCCCAAGCCCTACCCCCCAGACCCCCAATCTACAGAATAATGCCAACGCCTCAAGACCCAAACGGCTAAACCCTTACGGTATCCTTATAATGGACCCTCCAAAAAGGGACCCGTAACGAACCCCACCTCTTTGCGGGCCGGTGCCGAGCTCGAAGAGCTTCCTAGGACATGGGATATTGAAAGTCCATTGGTTGGTTTAGGGTTTAGGGTTTAGGGTTTAGGGTCCATTGGTTGTTTCGTTATCCGGTTTTGATTTTGTAAGGTCTTTGGTTATTGAAGGATTTTGATTAGGGTGCCGTTTGGGTTTACGATGGGATGTTGAATTCTGTGGGGTCTCATGAAAAAGAGCGTTTCGGATAATAGGGTGCTCCATAGTGCTGCGATTCTTGCGGCTTACCATCATTGGGTTCTACACTTTGCAGCTTAGAGGCTTTGAGTTTACAGGATTTACAGCTCTTAGGTTTGGGGTCAGTAAGGCGTAGACTTTGATTCAAACCAAAACAAGATCCTAAACCCTGAAGACTATTTGGTAGAATCTCGGGTTCAAGTGCTTGAAACCCGAGAAACAGAGCTGCTCGCCTGCATGGGAAGATCCAGCTGAGAAAGGATTTAAGGTTCGGGGCTTTGGCGACTTCAGCGATTGTGGTTGGGTTCGGAGGGCAACATTTACAATTCTTGGTATCGCAATCGGTTCGTGATGTTGCACTCATGCAGATCGATACCTCATCAATTTTAGCTGGTCAACATCATTTTCTCTTTTGACCTGTAAACACCCGCACTCAAGAGCCCACCGGCAAGCCCTTACGTTCCCGAATCTTTGAGCCATCAATCCTACCCTAAACCCTAAACCCTAAACCCCCTCCCCCAAATCCAGCATGGCTCCCCCATGGTGGCTCGGCATCGCAACGCAAGCGCGTGCGACATGGGCGCAGCCAGACGGAAGATTACCCAGAGAGCCCAATGCCCCTTAATTAAGGCATATACCTTAAAGTTTAGGGGCCTTAGTTATATTATGATTTGAGGTATATTCCTTAATTAAGGGGTATTGGGCTCTCTGGGTACATGCAAGGGCCCAAACCCCACATCCTGAAGCGACAGGGTCTGCGCTTTGGAGTGTAGTGTTGCAACGCTGCGTGCGATGGTCTGCTGAGTTTGCTGGGGGCTCTGGAGCATTCAGGTTCTCAGAGTGTCTATGTCTCGATGCTGTCGAACATCTCCTTCAGTTTAGGGTTTAGGGTTTAGGGTGTTTCACCCGACAGATCTCAGAGATTCTGAGGGCCACATTAATCCCATCATGCCGTGAGTTAACCCTGAGGGTGACAGTCAGAGTCAGCTCAGCTTTCGAAAGCCTTGTTCCCCGCTTGAGCGGTCCGGGAAGGCAAGCGAAACAGGCTTGGGCCGGCTTGGGTTCATGGTACATGCAGGGTTGTCCCTAAACCCTAAACCCCAAAGCCCCAACACCCTGGACTCGGGTTTTCTGCATCAAGGGTTGATTTCGGTGCACACCCTTCGAAACGCAAGGGCTGGAAACACAGCATGTCTATAGCTTCAAAAAAACTGGGCAGGACATGTGCAAGCAAGCAAGGCCACTAAGCGCGAGCGTTTGGTCTCGATCCATTTGTTTGGCTCCATGATGAAGGCGTTGGGTTAAGTTTGAGTTGAGCCTACAAAGGGCTCTACCTAAGATGCATTGCGAAGTAGCTCTCCAAACCATGAACCCTCGAACTACCTGGAGTTGCACACTCAGAAGACGACACGTTTTATATTGTGTATTCCCAGTGTTTTAGGACTACCGTGGTTAACCTATTTGCTGAGTTCTCTGGCCCAAGCAAAGTTTGCCTCCTAAACCCCTACATAACCCTGAACCCTAAACCCCAGCCCAAATCCTAAACCCTAACCCCTAACCCCTAAACCCCAAACCCTAAACACCTATATACCGGGACCCATGTTTTAATCCAAAAGAGGCGCTGGAAGACGGGCTAATTAGGGCTAGCCTTTATGTATGTATGTATGTATGTATGTACTGGTCTCTCCGGTTGCCTTCGCGGCTATTGTCAGGGTGGTGCTGCTCGTGGCGGTATGTCAAACGTGTTTCCTGCGATGGCATCGCAGTCTTCTCTGCTGTAGAGTTCCCCCTTCCATTCGCCCTCTCGCCACCTGACCAGGTCTTGGTCTTTTCGGATGAGAGCCCCTCGGCTGTGTGTGACGGGAGACTCGTGGCACCCGATGTGCTCAAGGCTTGGCTCGAGGCCTTGCGTGAGCGGGCCGCAGAGGCGCGCAGATAACGAGACGCCCATTCCCAACTCTTTCCCTCCAGGCACCTACTATATAGGGCCCTAAGGGGCTCTAGTACCCTCTATAGTAGGTACCTGGAGGGTTAGGGTAAACAGTGGTTCCTCACCGGGTCTGGTCGAGTGGAAATCACGCTTACCGCTGGGCGCCGGGGGTGGTGTTCCGCCCCAGTGGCGGATGGCGAAAGGCAGCCAGATCTCTGCGAAAGAAGTATTGGGCCACGATCGCTGGTTTTGTATGTATGTCTGTATGTCTGTATGTCTGTATGCATGTAGGTATATGCATGTATGTATGTATGTAGGTAGGTAGGTAGGTAGGTAGGTAGGTAAGTAGGTAGGTAGGTGGGTAGGAAGGTAGGTAGGTAGGTAGGTAGGTAGGTAGGTAGGTAGATAGGTAAATAGGTAGATAGGTAGCTAGGTAGCTAGGTAGCTAGGTAGCCAGGTAGATAGATAGACAAATAGATAGATAGATAGATAGATAGATAGATAGATCGATAGATCGATAGATAGATAGATGGATACAAAGAAAGAAAGAAATATAGATAGACACATACACACACGCACATAGACAATTTCTCTTCTATATATATATATATGTATATATATATATATGTATGTATATGTATATATATATACATACATATGTATATATGTATATATTTATATATACACACCTATACGTACCTACCTACCTACCTACCTACCTACCTACCTACCTACCTACCCACCTACCTACCTACCTACCTACCTACCTACCTACCTACCTACCTATCTGTCGATCTACCTTTGTCTGTGCGTGTGCGTGTGCCTGTGTGTGTGTGTGTGCGTGTGTGTGTGTGTGTGTGCGAGATTGATTTGCCGGCCCGTGTGGTCAGGAACCACCTCTTCAGAAACCCTCGTGCTTGAACCGTGCTTGTCCACAGCCTATGCACGCAGAAACAGCCCAAGATTCACTTGTCAGTCTCGAGTCTGAAAACTTGGCCCGGCCCAAACCCCGGCAGACATAGCTACAGAAAGAAGACAAAACTCAACGCGCGGCAGAAAGCCTGTGGTATACCAGGAGGAATCCACCTCGAGTTCGCTGCATGCTGGATCTTTAGGGCAAGGAAGTTGTCACTCGAGATCTTCCGGAGAAGACTTTGTGGTTGGGAGGATAGGTTTAGTACTTCGGGGTGCAGGCCCAGGCTTTTGGTCTTGGGAACGTGAGCTTGAGGGTCGGGGGCTTGCCACTGCGAAGATGTACCGAGCACCCGCTGTAGATCCAAACCTATAATGTCTAGAGGTTTAATTCGATTCAAAGACAGGACTTCTAGGCAATGTTTGAAACCAAGCGTGCGCTGCTTACGAAGTTATGATGCTGCCATCGACATCACAGGGGGGGGGCATAGTCTTAAAGGAAAAAGGCTCTAACTCATGGGAGATCTGCGGCCGGAAGCCCCAAAACCGTCTTTGTCTAGGCTGTTCAGTTACCCCCTGGAAAAAAGGTATATACTTTTTTTAGGTTAGTTGCAATATACTAGGAACCCAGGAACCCAAAACGTAAAAAAGTATGCTACTGAGCAGCCTAGTTGTGAATTAAGCTTGTAGTAGGGTCTATGGGGGTTCGGGTTTTAGGGAAGTTGAAGGATGGAGGGACTTGAAGAGGCCTGACCCCCAAAGGGCTTTATGGCTTAGGGAAGGTATTATTATTATTGTTATTATTATTGTTGTTATTTTTACTTATTTTTGAGGACCTTTTTCCGGCTTCCAACCTCGATGAGGCAGGCCGTCACTCTAAGAAAACCACAGCGCCCCTCACTGCTTTCCGCGCAGACTTTGCTCTCAGAACCCTTCAACGACCACAACTCGTCCGCGATCATTCTTGCCCCTGTGTTCACCGAGCACCGGCGTTTTCGCAGCACTGGGATCATCGACCTGGCACGTCTCGATGGGCGCGTCTAGGAGCATGTCTGGCATCGGGGATCCCAGCTCCATCCCTTGCGACACCTCCACCTTCCTGAAGGCTCTGTCCGCCAGACCCTGTCCATCACCATGGTCGCCAATCTCTGGGAATGCCGCAGCACTGCCCTCACTCCCCCGTTCTCTGTCCTCGACCATGACAATCCTCTAGGCCTGCAGCAATGTAAGGTAACTATGGTTGTACCCACGTAGAACCTAGATCAACCCACCCCTGAACCTTTAAGTAAGCATATAGCATGATGTAGCATGTATCTGGCAAACAAGGAGTTTCTTCTTAATTAGTCGCGTCAGCGGCAAACTGCATTTTGGGCTTCACAGTGCACTGGAATCTTGGGCATTGGGTGCAGCTCTCGGCGGGCTGCGCGATTCGGGCTTCGGAGAAGTACTTGTAGCTCTAAAAAGCCATGGGTTAGGCTCGCTTTTGGCTTAGGACCTCGTGGAAAGGAAATTCATTCCCGATGACCCCTCCGGTACAATAAACAATTTTAGGACTCTTATTAAGACCTTTAGCATGTCACATAAACTTATGATCTAAACACGAAATCCTTCACCCACCCTAAACCCTTCTGATCGGCACCGTTCAGCAAGGGGAAACAATGCAAGTAAGGGTTAGGTTAGGGAAGGATGCTGTCATTTGCAGCCATTGCCCGTTCTCCAATTTAGGTAGGGTCGCCTTATAGGTTCCAAAAATAGTACTGCATGATTATCAAAAGCACCAAAAGGGACCCTAATTTAGAGAACTACCTACATTCAAAACCGTGGAAGCCAAGGTCCCGGCGGCTTCCGCGATGGGGACGTCGGTCGGGGGGCCGAGGAGGGCCGTGCGCGTGCCGAGACAGGCCTAGCGCGTTGTTTCTTTTGGTTGGGGGAGGGGAGGTTGGGGCATAGCGTTTAGGGTTTACGGGTGTAGGCCATAAGTGTGTTCTCGCTGGTTTGCCTCAAGCTTTTTATGGGGCTGTGCGTTGTAGGCTTCTTAAGGCTCGCAAATTGCAAGCTCTACTGCACTGGGCTGTGTGGTGTCTTGTAGATATGCTCCATAGGGTCTTGTAGATCTATACGACCTCTACACAAAACTTATCTATGAGGTTAAGCAACTCTTCGAGATGAGGTGCTCATAAATCTCATTTACGAGATGTATGGGGATACTCGACTCCCTACCCCCCCCTAAAACCCTACTCTAGATCCTTAGACCCTGTAATACCCACATGGCCATATCCCATTTAAATGGTCGAAAAAGGAGAGATTGTGAGGTTGAACCGTGCGACTGAATACAGCTCTTGAAGCAAGTAGTGGGTTTTTTTTTCGGGCGTAGGGTAGCTCAACGAAGGAGGGATATCCCCACCACGCAGTTCATATTGTGGTGCTGTGTACTGTGTCGATTGCGGAGTGTCCAATACCAAAAACTCAAGAAATTGTCGTTCCTAAACCTTACAAGTCGTTGGGGCTTAGCCTGTGCATTGGCCAATAGCCCGACATTGTAAAACTCGATGTGTTGATTATACATGCAACTTCGCAACTTTAAGAACAACGTGATGCTTCAAAGCCTGTTCAAGCCCTTTCCACATCCTGGCCTTGCCAACGGCATATTGCCGTTAGTGTTGTACCACTCCTTAGAAGTGCTGATAGCGCGTTTCGAAAGATTCGCATAGCTTCAAGGCTGCAGAACTTTGGGGAGTTACTACAGTTTAATTATGACAGTTTAGATACCAGGGTTTCAGGTTATGTTATAGGTTGGTTCAGGGTTGAATTGTAGGTGTCTTTACGGTCTTCGGCATTAGTTCTTAAGGCCAAACGGTAATATGTAGGCCATATGTCGCCCCTTGCTGGCTGAAGCCACAGCCCCCGTTTGGAGGACAGGTCGTAACGTAGGCTATATTTATAAGTACGCCCTGGGCACATTTGAAAGTCGGGTTTAGGGTCTAGGGTTTCGGGCTTGTTACAGTTGTCACTCAGTATGGGATCTTAGTACCGTAAACAAGCATAGTTCCCTTGTTTAGTTTATAGCTCTTACCAAGTCCCATGATCCTTAGCCCCATACGAGGCTAGGATCTGAGGAGTTGGAGGTGCTAAGTTTACGGCTTCTGGGTCGCAGCTGCAGGGCTGCCCGACTTTGGGAGTAGGGCTTGATTCTGCATTGCAGGTCTTCGGACCCTTATTAAGGCCCTATTAAGGCCCTTTATTACCATTGAACCTTTCAGAAACTCTTCGCTCTACGAGACAGCAGGTTTAGTGGGGTTTCAACAAAGTTACGGATTAAGGTACAAAGCTCGCCAGCACCGAGCCCCAACTCCGAGACAGTCTTGAGCCATATCCTGTGCCTGAGATTGAGGTCATCGTAGCTCCTGTAGTAATGTTAACTATACGACCTTATAGCCTCGCACATGCCACGACCCGGAAAGTCGCATGAATCCTTTCAGCACCATACAGCTCTGGACCCTTAAAGTTTAGGGTTTAGGTTTCGGGGTTCCCTTCTAGTCTAGTACCCCTCATAATAACCGCCTCAAGGATAATACCGTTGTCATTGTTTAGGGCTTAGGGTACCTAGTCTACATAACCTGCAGAGCCTAACCATAAAACCAGGTTCCCTAAACAAAGGGCTAGGGTGTGAGCCTACACCCTAGACCCTAAACCCCCGAAACCCTAAACCCTGCCGTTTCTGGGAGCCCGGCACTCGCTCGAGGGCACTGCGCCGTGTGCACATCCTCTTCGGGAAGGTCACACTCCTCACCTTGCGGTTGCGGGGTCTATAGGGTTGGAAGTTTAGGGCCTATCCTATACAGCTTTAAGCCCGAACCCGAAACCCTAAACCCAAGACATTTCAAGGTCAACTCTGAATTTTGAACCTTCCACCCGAAACATCGAACAGTGCTTGATGGATGAAAGGGTCGGCTCAGGGAAAGGCAAGAAACAAGCACAAAGGACTGATTTAGGAAGCTGAAAACCCACATAAGCAAGCTGATCTCTGCTCGGTAGTGTAGATTTTCACCTGAACATCGAGCATGAAGAAAAAGCCTCAATCCAAAATTGAACAGATCCCCGAAGCTTCTAGTCATCCTGCAAAGCATTTCAACCCCATGCTACAACTGCTTACGAAATTACGAATGAAACATGCCCGGCTAGCTGGAGCAGAGTGCTGGTCTATCAATACATAAAAAGAACTGGGGAGCACTGCTGCCACACGTTCTACCCATACGCCCCTAAGTAGTTCCTTTTTGGGAGTACCTTATAGGGTTCTTATGAACCACAAAAAGGACCTCCTTAGGGGCCTATGGGTGGAGGTCCCCTCTTGAGTCCTGTTTGGCTCCCGCCCGGCCTGTTATTGGCTCCCCAGGCAGCTGTAGAGGTTCTCCCTGAGCGGACGCGATCGTCCTGCACAGCAGTATGCTGTGTATGCAGTAGCGGCTTCTGCCATGTCATCTTCGTCTTAGCACTTACGTAGAGGACCTGTTTAATTTCCTGTACGCTCGGTGTGCTAAATACATACATCATGGCCTGACCTGCAATCTCACGTTCTGCTCTGGCATATAGGTGTTGTGCTCAAACTTCGCATGTTCTACTGTGTAGCGCTCCTTTGTCTCATGCCGTGGTGCATTGTGCTACATGTCGCAACATGCATGGATTCTGTGTGACTGCAGATGAGTAAGACTCAGGGTAGGCGACTGTGCAAAACAATTATGTGTGCATGAACAAATACTTACGGATGTAGTTCCGCCTATTACACTGTACATCGATGCGTACATAGATTGAGCTATGCACACTCTGAGACATGATTGCGCTCGTGCACGTGCCCCTGCACCACACGTTTTCATCTATTGGCAGAGTCGAAGGACACACAGACAGAGACACACAGAGAGAGAGAGAGAGAGAGAGACATACATACATACACACGCACGCACGCACACACGCACGCACCCA
>CAJNJA010024141.1:48945-65215 GCA_905231915.1 Symbiodinium necroappetens | reverse complement strand
GGACATGCCAGGCGAGGTTCGTAGGTTCGAGTATTGGGATTTTGGGTTTAGGGTTAGATGATGAATTTTGGGGAAAGATGCTACCATTCAGGTTCTGTAGTTGGGTCTCTTCCGAAACTCCCCTATGCGATAGGCGGGGTCGCCTGCCTTCTCAAAGTGTGCCTGGGAATCCTGTGTTCTTCGGAGTCCAGCTGCTGCGATGGCCATGTCGAAAGACAGGGTGCAGGCCTGAGAAGCGAGAATTAGACATCGTGAGGGTCTCCACAGAAGCGAGCGGGGAGTTTGAATCTCAAGGTTCCATACTGCTTGCCAGTTGTTTTTGATTTGGCTGCTCTGCTTTCAGCTCCAGTGTGTGTCCCATCCCTGCCTCCACCCTTTCGGTTCATCCCGAGAAAAATTCTCCTGTCTGTTGGGTGCTGCTGGTGAGCTTGTTCGGGGCATGCGAAGCTTTTGCTGGCAACATTTCGTGTGAGACTGTGAAAGCTGAGTGACCGGCATCGAGTGTCCCTGTGGAGTTGTACTTCCTGATGGACAGAAGAAGGCACAACAACAACATGAAGCGAGCTTCTTCAGCCAGGGCTCTCGAGTATCTCCCAAGCTTTGCTGTACTCCTGCAAGGCCTCTCCGAAGCGGCAAAGACTGGCCTCTGCTCGCATCTGAAAAGCGAAGGGTGTTTATAGGGTCTAAAGCTTTTTTGGATTCTACGGGCGTTGCAGGGTCTGAGCTCTTGCTGGGTGTGGCACGTAGGTGGCGCCGTACTGCATGTAGAAGCCAGAAGCCAGATCCTGGGTTCTTGCGAAGGGATTGAAAGCAAGTTACTATAGTAAGGAAACCATATTACTGGCTACAGTATAGAGCCATATTTGTAGGGAAACCCTATTATTTACTATAGACCCCTGGCCCTACACATGGTAACTTAAAACTAAGCTCCTTAAGAAGAGCCCAGGATCTGGAGGGCTTCCGGCAACCTCCAACATCCGCTCAGCTGGTGCCAGGGTAGCCAAAGCCTGACTGAGAAGGTTCCCCAAATTCCAAAAATGGGGTAGTTCTCTACAGTCGGGACCCCTTTTTAGGGCCGTACAAGATTGGGACCCAAAAAGGGACGCTAGTTTTGAACTACCCAAATAGGGTACTACTCTAGGGCCACTATAAGGTTTCGATTTGAGTCTGTTCGAGGGTTACGATAACAGGGTTGCGGTATGTTGTGTTTGTTCGCTTTCCTTTGGTGTTGCAGTTGGGAATCAAAGCGCGCGACAAGTGAACCTTCTCATTCTTCTCGTGCGCGGTGTAGTTGGCAGCATGCTCCATGAGTAGTTCCACGCCCAAGGCGAATTTCAGCGGCACCTGTGAAAGATCGCGCTTGTTCTGGCTGGCGTGCTTGTAAACACTATGCATATTCCCCGTACATGTTCCTAAACCCTAAACTAAACCTTGTAGAACCAACCTGTCATATCTACTATACAGTAAACCTTGGAAACTATTTTCTTTCCATTGTAGCTTTGCTTTCCGTCGTGCTTGCCACTTTCCACTGAGCAGCTGGCCTCTACGGCGGCCGGGCCTTGTGGCACAGATGTGGCCTGCAAACTCAAAGTATATACTGTCTTTTCTGTTCCCAGGTCTGCTATACTGACAAAATGTGGCGGGATTCTGGCCTGGCTGTTCTTGCCGGTGGTGTAGCCCAGAGCTGCCTCTGAAATCAAAGTTCGCCCCCACTCAGAGCACACGAATGAGAACAAGCGCAGCGGCTGTAATCTGGAAATCGTCCGCGAAGTTCACTAGGGCCCGACTGCAACGACTTGGCGTGGCATGTCATGTTTCAGTACGACGTGTCTATACGGGCCAGGACGCTCTTGCGATTTTGGGATTGTCCACTCGTGCCGTGACTGACAGTATCAGTCAAGGCTGGCAAGGTCTGAGGTCGGCATGCTAGGTTGCAAGACCGGCAAGCAAAGATTCAAAGGAGCATCATCTCACTCCAAGGGAATCGCAAGTGCGCACTTTCGTAACGAATCTTTGCATCCGAGCAGCTGCCATGTCCGAGAAGCGCTCTGCTGGGGAGGAAGTGCTCGAACTTTCTTCCACTTCGTTTTCTCGACTGAAGCGGCCGCAGTGCAAACACCTCCGACATACAGCAAGATGAACAAGCTTCACAGTTGGCCGCGTAGAGGCTAAGGCTCCTTGCCTGTGGGCTGACGGCCTTTGGATCGTAAAGTCACTTGACGGTCTCAAGAGACAGGCAACCAAGAGCCACAGACCTCAGCGAGTACTGCATGACCCCTGACAAGCCGCTTATTTGTGCATGTGTGTATAAATGTATACTGACTTGTAACTGTCTGTATGCGTGATTGTGTGCGTATGTGTGCGTGTAAATGTTTATGTATGTCCGATGCATATGTGGTTACGTTACCACTGCATATGTACTATCAGTGCTGCATCAAGACAGCGGGCAAGTACACCCGTACACGCACACATGCACGTACATGGACACACACACACACAAACACAAGAAAAAACAGACACACATACAAAGATCGACAGGCTGACAAATGCAAACAGACGAGACACGGGCCGGAAGGGTGGGAATGGTGGATTTGCCTGAGCATGTCGAACACGTGCGGAAGTGTGACGGCAGAGCTGAGTCAACAGCTGTGGCTCCTGCGTCTGCATGGGCTTGCTGATTTCCTTGGGTCGCCAAATGTGCTCACACTTCACGGATTTATGACGCAGCATGGAAGCATTGAAAGCCTGCCCCGTTTCGCAACTGCTACCCTACTACTCATCTGCTACCCGCAACACACCGCATGACATACATGCAAGCTAGCTCGAGGACATGCTTCTTGCCATGGCGGGCGTTCTGGACCCTCACCCAAAGCTGCATGTTGAAATGCACGCAGCCCAAAGTACAGATTTCTGAAAGGTCGACTTCTGAATTTGCATGTTTGTTCGGACACCCCTTCACAGTGTCGTGGCCACTGAGACTCCTTCTGGCTAACAGACAGAAGCATTTTGTTCTCTGCGGGCCTGCTCGAGCCACATGGGTGCCCAACGCTCCAGGCGACAGTTGCTAACAAGAGTGCCATGTTCACCATTTCTACCATGCTCTACAGCTGGATTTTGGATCCTGGTCAATCGTCAAGCCTAGCAGCCTTGAGAAAGCGTTTCGAGGATGCAGCTGGAGTTTGCTCCAGAGAATGGCGCCCAGCAATAGCGTTACACGATCAAAATGCTTCGCGCCATGATGATGAAAACGAAAATCTCTATTGAACCAGAAAGTCCAGATTTTGTCCGAAATTTCCCACGATCTGCTCCGCTACACCAGCAGACAGTGCCTCGTCCTGGCCCGTTAGTGCCACGGACAGCCATCAAGCCAACATGCGACACCGTGCAGCATGTCCCTAGTCCTTATATAGCCTTATTCCCTCACTCTAAACTCTCATACCCTAAAGTCGAGCAAAGCCCAAACGGGGGATCCTGATTTGGGCCATGGCTGACATTTTGAAGCTGCCAAACATGCCCCACCAATGGCATATGCATTACTGTATATTTTTCCACATGCTGGCCACTCTGCAGCTGCAGCCAAGAGCGAGGTCAGGCAGAAAACATGCAATAATATAATATAGTATAATATAGTATAATAAAACATACATACATACACATATGTCTACACTTAAGCCTCCATGGGGTTCCCATATAGGTACTTCAGGACTTTAGGATTATGAAGTGCATATCGGCATCCGACATGAAACCCTAGAGTCTGCATAAAACAGTATTCGCGCTGGATCCGAAAAACCATGTTCCCAAAAAACCGTGTTCAAGACACCATGTGCAGGAAAACCGTAGTCTACACATCCGGATCCGAAAAAAAACAATCTTCCGACCCCAAAAAACGTGTTCAAGAAACCATGGAGGAGGAAACCGTAGTCCAAATATCTGTGTACCAAAAACCCCAAAAGCCATATTCTAAGAAGCCACATCCTGCCAAGACGCACCTTTTTCGGATCCGGTTGTCTGGGTCCCGTGGATACGGTTTTGCGGATACGTTTTTTTTGGTCCTCGCTTTCGATTTTGGATATGGTTTCTTCGGCTCCGGTTTCGGGATTTGGTTTTTCGGATACGTATCCCGAAAACCGGAGCCGAAGAAACCGTATCCAAAAAAACACATCCAGAAAGCCAGGACCCAAAAAACCGTATCCACAAAACTGTACCCAGAAAGCCGGCACCCATAAAGACGGATCCGAAAAGGGTATGGTGTTTGGTAAGCGGATTTTATGGACTACGATTTCCTGCGCAGGCTTCGGATTTCTGGGCACGGTTTTTTCGGGCTTCGGATTTCTGGGCACGGTTTTTCGGACTCGGTTTTTTGAACTTCGGATTTTGGAACACGATTTTCTGTCTTCAAGGTTACTGGATAGGGCTTTTTGGGATACGGTTTTGGGGATAGGGATATGTTTTTCCTGATTCTTGTTGATGCCGATATGCACCTTATAACTTTAGGATCAACGTGTACACTAAATTTAACAAACTATTCGGTGGTTTCTAGTCTTGCAAGAGCTACACTTTCGCCTGAAGCCTCGAAACGCCTCAGGATCTGCTCTAAAATGCCACAACCTGCGCCAGATGTGGTTGCCCGTCATGCAGGGGCACGGAGCCACAGCAGGATCCGCCGGAGCAGCATCTCGCTACAGAAACTGGTTTGGCAAATGCTGTTCTAGCAAAATTGATCTCTAAGAGGGGTTTGAAAGGATTTGAAAGGAAGGCGCGGGATGTGATCCAATGTAGTTCTAAGATCCGTACTAAGTGCCCTCACGGCTCACGGCTCCTTTTCCAGATGCAAGGAGATCAACAGAAAGATCCGCCGGTACCCTGACAAGGGGCGGCCCGGAGCTCGGGTTAGTATGCTTGCTCATTGTGGGCTATGTACATTGCCGCTTTCGGGCAGGCCCAAGAACAAAGCAGTTGCACGGCTGGTCACGGACATTGCAACTTTCGGCCGACCGGGGCGAACCATGTGGGTGGAGTCTTGAGCACACGTCGCAGCTCTTCACGAAACAGTAATACCAAGTCGTCGAGACTTCTGGTCTAACTCCACCGCCCACCGCCGGGAGCGTCTAAGATCCCCGGTTTTCGGGCATCTGCTCACGCTTCCTCCAAGCCCTGGCTTGCCGTCATCATTGCCTCAAGGAGCGCTGGGAATTGCAGAGGCACGCGAGAACATGTCTGGTGGTTTTGTTGTCATACGGTGGATGATATAAATCCTGCATTACCCATACTAAGGAATATACCATAATTCCCACAGTTTAGGGTCCTTAAGGTCATACAGGATTTATATCATCAACAGTACCAATCCCTGCTGAGGGGGTGGCGGTGCCGGCAAGCTTCTTGTTCTTTTTCTTGGCGGCTCGTTCTCGGGCCTTGGTATATTATATTATATTATATTATATTATATTATATGATATTATGTTACATTATAGTATAATATACTATAATATAATATAATATAATACTCCCACCGAAGGGACTACGGTGACCCAAGGCCGAGCCAGGAACTCCTCCGCCAGCAGGCGCAGGCGCCACGCCTCTCGGTTTTTGAATCTTATATAATATAATGTAATATAATATAATATAATATATGGTTTTTTGGAAGGAAGGAATATAATACAATACAATATAATATATTGTTTTTTGGAAGGAAGGAAGGAAGGAAGGAAGGAAGGAAGGAGGGTCAAGGCCTCTGCGCATCCGGCTGACCGCCCCAGCTGTTCTTTCTTGCCTGAGCTCACGGCTGTCCAAAGAAGCAACTAATCTTACTAAGAAGGCCAAGAGGTGAAAGCTTAGCCTCCCAACTCCAAAGCTAAGATGTCCTTCGCATCTGCTCGGCGACGCTCGAGCTGTGCTTCCTAGCACAGCAAGGGGGGAGGGGGGTTTGGTTTTTGTTTAACTTTGGGCCGCTTACTAATGCAAAAGCAATCCCCCGCCGTGTCGCTCTCGTCGTAGATATAGTGCTCCTCGCCTGGCAGCGAGAGAAAACGGGCTCGATTTCTACCCGAAGCCCGCTGCGGAGATACGAACCAACATTCTTAGTGAGGCTATTAATAAACATGTTGGTGCAAAAAGTCTAGCTGATACTTCTCTCCTACCATCAAGCACAGGAGCGACGTACCTCCCTTCCTTGTTACCTCCCGGCCCTCATCCAAGCAACGCCAAGGCCACTGATCTCCTCAGCGTCCTGACATCGGAATTTCATTAAGGAGCCCCAGACTGAATTTCTAGGGGCTTTACCAGAAACGAGCTGCACTCCCATCCTGGCCACCGAAGTTGAGCACCTCCTGCTGCGAGTAGGGGCATTGGGGCTTTTCACGTTTTCTTCGCCTTTTCGTGCCTCCTGTGAGCTTTCCCTGCTAGCCCCCTCAGGCACTACGTCACGACGGGGCAGTCCGGCATCCCGAAGTTGAAGCCGAAGTTGAAGGTTGAGGGCTCAGGCTCTGACCTCTCCAAGTGATTCAAACGCCCCAGGCTCTCGGACTCGAAGACCGAGCAGGAGCCTTTGTGGCTCGGGCTCTTGAGACGCTTGCTTCACCGCCTCCTCCTTGACTTTGGCCTCGGAGGCCACAAGCAAGAATTCCGCGATGGTGCTTTCGGATCGGGTGTCCTACTCGCTCAGGCCGGCTCTGCATCCTTCTTGCCTCGCTTGCGGGCTGCCCTTTCCCGTGCCTGCAATGCTTAGGAGTTTAGGGGAGGGGCCTCCTCTCCCCGAGTGATCTGAGGATCGGCGGTCTGAGGCTGTGACTCCGCCTCCCGGAGCGGCTCCTGGAGCGTTCGTGTGTCTGCGGAAATCAGCCACACGTAGGCCCGAGATGTCTTCTGCAGTTCGGGGAACCCGACTTCCTCGCCGCATGCGAAGGAAAGCTCCTCCATCCATTCGCTCCTTCCTGAGAGCAGAGTCTTTGCAGTCAGTCCAGACCGGCATTCTGAGAATCCCACTCTTTTGCGATGATATCTTGTGCTTCCTGCTGACGCTTCGCAAGTCTCTCGTCCTCGGGTCTTCGGCAACAGCTTGTGCTAGATTTCCCCTTGCTCTTGCTTGCATGTTGCTCTGCTGGAAAGGGCATGCTTATAAGTCTCCTGACATGGAGTAGATAACCTGAGCATCTGATCCGTGTTTGCAGGACCCTTTGAAGCTGGAGGCTTGGGCCCAAGCATTGTCGCTGTCACCATATATGTTGTACTCCTCACCTAGCCCCACACGGTGCTCCGCAGTTTACGTTAGAGCCCCTGCTCTAAGTCGCTCAAACGGGCCAATGCCGCTGCTACCATCCTCCTTGGAGTCCTGCCAAGCAACGCACACTGAGACACACGGGACACCCCTGCATCAAGCTTTCGATTCCACTTGCATTGCCTACTAAAACAGCGGCCTGCATGAACCCAAACAAGTCTGTGACTTCGAAGTTGAGGCCGAAATTCTCGAAGGTGCGGGCTGTCTCTGCTGTGTCGTCCACCCTGGCCGACCACACCCGCGCACTGCGCTTACCCCAAAAGCGAAAGCCAAACACGTGGTCATCACAGCTAGTTTGCAGAGCGTGAGTCCTGATCTCACCTTTTTTGGCTGTTGCTGGCAATGACTTGAATTAGCGTGAGACAAAGCACCTTGTACGGCTGGGTTTACGAAGCTTCAAGGAGTGAGACGGTGTCATGAGCTCCAAATGTCCATGGTCACTACAAAAGGCAACTATCGTAACTGTCTGTGGAATCAAGAAATGGGATCTGCGATCTTGTGCCGCACTAAGCTAGGGGTGGAAAGCCTTTGGCTTCCAAGCTCAAGCAGTCTGCAGGTGTTGCTGCAGTTGAGAGGTCGTGCTGCTGTTGTACCACTGCGCTGCCTGTGGGTCTTCCAGCAAGCAACTGGTGATGGCTGTTACCCAGCGATGCCAAGGGTCTACAAATGCATTGCGTTGGGGGCAATGAATATACACCTCACTTTGTGCCACATGCATAATGGCAGTTCGGCACATGCACAGTTCCGGCCACGGGCATGCTACGGGTCTCGGATTGAGTTCTTGGCACACTTGGCAGAGAACGAAGAGATTCGTGGTGTAGCCAGCCATTTCCGCAAGCTTGGGTGAGGAGCCAAAGTTGCAGAATTGATCTTGAACCAGCTGCACATTACCGTTCTCAACGACGTCCGCCTGGGCAGCAGCATAAATCGCCACAAGCTCTGGAGCGGATGCATTGTTGCATGCCGCATCTGCGGCTGCAATGCGAAGCTCAAAGTCCTGCAGAATAACACAGACAAAAGGTCAAGTAGAAGCGCGAAGCCGAAGAAAGCCATGACTTCTTCCTCGCCTTTCCTCTCCCCTATCCGCTAACCGGAGACATCCGAAATGGCCCCAATTTCGCTTCTCTTTGGGCTCTCACTTGTAGAGCCTCCCCATCCCGTGGCGAAGCGAAAACACAATTAACAAGCGATTGACTATTCAAGAGACACTTCTTCAGTCCTGGACTTGCTGGACGGTGAACTGCTCATTCGTGCTGCACTGGGTATTGTATCCCTGAACTTTGCGCAGCCTCTGGTTTAATCCGTCTGAGATCAAAAGGTCGCCCTTGGAGTCCACCGCGCAACTGTAGGGCTTGTTTAAGTATGACTCCAATGCTCTGTCAGCCTCCTCTGCGTAAGCATCGGCCTCGCTGTAGCCGGCCACAGGCTGAAGCCCTGGCCGCATCTTCTCCTTGATGTAGAGACTGGTCATGTCGCTGTCGGACAATAGTTGTATGCCCACCTTCTTCAGAAGGTAGCAGCCGGGGAACGCTATTCCAGTACAGTCCGGCTCCTGCAAACACAGCTCCTGACAGTCCATGAGGAGCAGAGCCTTGTTCATGTTGCCCCCCTGGATGGTGTCCTGGGAATACAGGAGGCTGCCCTCTGATGCGACATAGATGCCGTTTTGATCCCCCGTCATCCGAGAGGCTGGAACGCCTGGCCCAACAAAAGCATTCAACGCTGCTGCCCGGTCCGTTGGATTCGACAAATTTGCATCTCCATTTGTGTCGAACGGTGCAACAGTGCGATCGATGGTGTAAACATAGAAGGGATAGTTGTGGGTGAAGAAGATGCACGGCTGACCCTGGCTCAATAATTCTGGTGTCTCTTCGTCCACTCCCTTGACCATGAAGCCACTACAAGTGGAATCAAACTGGCAGCGCGACTTGCAGAATTCAAGGGTGGACCTCGCTGTGGCCGTCGAAGTCAAGCCCGCTGATTCTCGAGAGTTGAAAACCAAACTCTCCAGCTCCTCCCAAACTGTCAGCATGGTGACGATGGGTCCTGGACCAGGACCGCCACCAGGACCGGTCTGGTTTGTAGGTGCCGGATAGTAGGACTCCAGAATGCTGACGTTGTCCAGACTTGTGAAGGCACAAACATGGCCAGTGGTGTCGCCGTTTTGCACCGTGGAAGGCATTGGAAGGCCACAGCATGTTTCATTGCATGGGCCGTTCCCAAAATCGACGAAACCCTTGAGGATTGCCGTCCCTCTGAGGAAGAAGTTGGCAGGCCGCCGGGAGAGCAGATTTGGCACATACTCGTAGGGACTGCCAGCAGTCAGCCATAGATCTGAGGTCAAGTACGACATCACGCTTTGTACCCCCAGCACGTCCAACCAATATCTTGTCTCGAACCGCTTCGCATTACCTCGGCTTGCATGTGTGCACCCTCGGACGTCCCTTCTTTTTGAGGTGTCCGAGAGCGCATGGGCATGCGATCGTACAACATCTACGAGTCTTGTGGCTTCACCATTGATTTCCGTTTGTGCTCTTTCAGTTTCTGTCGCTGGGTGCTGTGATGCTGTACAACTCTTGAGAACCCTCTGGCAAAGATTACTCCCACTAGGATACGGCTCTCCTCACGATATCGCTGTGATTCTATGGATCCGGCTTTCCAATGCCCCTGCTCAATCAGAGTTCGCGAGAGTGTTAACGAAGACTTGGCAGCCACGTCAAGTCCATCATCCAAATTTGAGTGCCTGTCTGGTTTTTTCTAACAAGGGCCGGGACAAGAACGTGCACCTGCAAATCTGTGAAGTTACGGATGGAGATCGTAAAGCTCGAGGATGTGGTGATCTTCCATGCCCCACAGAACCGGTACCACGGCGTTTTGACGGGAGAAATTCACAAGATGCAACAGAGAGGTCAATCAATCGAAAGAAAAAGTGCTGGAGCTAAACGGATGTCAGGGCTTCTACATCGATCTGCTCTTCGCCAGTGCTTCAAACCTGCCCCTGTTTCAAACGCCTGTGTCCATTTTCCACTTCGGTGTCATGCGTAACCACGATGACGACGACTATGATGATGGTGAGCATTAAGCTCTTAAGACCATGGCATACCACAGTTGTGAATGTTGTTTTCATGCAAAAACATGCGCATGTGCAGCTGCCAAATCCGAGCGTGCGGAAACAACAGTGCTGTGCAACTGCCGGGAGCATCAGCCGGGAAAGTTCGTCGTTCATGCTCAGATCTCGCAAGTAAGCACTTATGGTCACGTGGATCGCACGAGACAAAAGATGTCAGCGACATGAAACACAGCAAATATGTGCTTAAGCATCGAGGTGCCGATGATGGTTGCTTCAGGGACAAATTTCCATGAGGTTTCAGTGTTATCTTGAACGTCAGAATCGCACCAAAGCCAGCGATTCTCTTCGCACATGTCTCTTTGACTTCCGTCGGGCATGGATCTAGTGTTTGCATAGCACCACTTGGGATAGGTGTCAGAAAACACCCTTCCGCAGTAGTCTGTTGTAGAGCACGCTTGCTGCTGGGCTAATGCCTCTGTAATGTTGGGAATTGGAGTAGGGCTCGCTTCAAGGATGCTTTGTAGGAGCGGGTTTTCTCTGCACCTCAAAATGTCGAGCTGGTAGTCGGTGCTGATCCATGCACCTGGCAGAAAGAACTCCCCGCTGTTGGACTCCTCAAGGCCAACCCAATACTGCTCGCAGAAACATCCGCTCGCCGTGGATGCATCTGCGGAGCTGATCGAATCCTTGAATTCGTCCGTGTCCTTAGTAATGCTTTATGGGCAGGCATTGGGAGCTTTGCAGGACTTTTCGACATGATTGCTATGGCCGATAATTTGAAGAATTCTCGCAGTCTACACATCATGATAGCCTGATGGCCGAGTTTCCATCAACATGACTTGGCTGTCCTCTGTATCCACGAGGTACATGTTAGAAGCGTGGTCCAGACACATGCCCATCAAGCCATTGAATCTTGCCAGTTGGGCGCTGTTCTCTTCACAGCCCAGGTCGGGCTTCTCCACTTGGCGTGTGGGGCACCAGGTCTCATGTGCTACTGGCGCCCCATACATCCAGTAGCTATACCCAACCTGGTGAGGGGAGACACTGGTCTCCACTTGCACGCTGCTCGCCGATGCAAGCTCTGGAAACTCCAGCGGGAGCCAGGTCTTCAAATTGTTTGCCCAAGTCAGCTCCATGGTCTGACGGTCCTCTGCAGTGGTGTTCGCTTGCGTGCTGTTGTCTTTGAATGAAGACATGGCCATCCTTGCCAGGAAGTTTCCAAAGTCGCCCGCCAGCCGAGTGATGCTCCTATTCACAAGTGGTGCCATGAATATCCTGTTGTTGTCACTGTCTATTGTCCAAAGGCGATCGTGTTTGTCGATCAAGATGGCATACATCGCCCTCAAGTGAAGGTGCTCATTTCGACTTACGAAATGCCCAGGCAAGGTCACTTTGGCAATACCGCGGAAAGATTCCCACATTCCATGGGTCGATGTCCACTCAGAATTCCCCAAAAAAGTCGTGACGCTGGCATTGGGGTTATTGAGCGGATCTCCCAAGCTTGTTGTCATTCTGCGAATCTTGCGGCTGCCCGAGTCCACGAAGTACAAATCCTGGTTTGATGCGAAAGCCAAGGAGCGCGGGTTCCAGAGACTTGTTTCCAAAGCTGGGCAACCACTGTCGCAAAGTGGATCGTCAGCCATGCCTCCATTACCTGCCACTGTGTAGATCACCCACTCGGTGGAAGTGCGCACCAGCTTTCGGATGCGCTGATTCACGAAGTCAGCGAAGTACAGCTCGCGGCCCACATTGTCTGGCCCGACGTCCAACCCAGGCTTCAATGCTAATCCCTCCGGCTTTCTCAACTGCGCCAAGCGTGCCGGACCTCCATCACCTTGAAAACCAAGCTCCCCAGTGCCGGCTATCGTCACCAGGGCATTCCGGCTCTGGTCTAGCATGCCTGAGACCATGGGCAATGCCCAGAACGATGCCCTAAACATGTGCACAAGTGACACCCGGGAAGCAACAAACAGAAACAGGTTAAGCCCCTCATCAAGTTGTTCATAGACGAGCAAAGGAACATGCGTGCTCCAATGCACCCACAAACTGAGACATGCATGCATGTGTATCTGCGCGACTGTGGACTCTAGGCATGCTGCTACAGCGGATAGAGTCGTTGTGTACTCTGGGCAGCTATGCATGTGCACTCGTGGACTCATGCGCAGGTACATAGGCCTGTAGGCGTCTTCATGCGAGAGCGTGCTCATCCTTTGTAAGTACTTTCCAACCCTGTCCGCACAGGGAACCTGTCATCATTTCCAAACTTCAATCCGAGGTTCGGATTCTGTTATTTCCCTGATCCGAGAAATAGATGTTGTCCATCTCGTCAACAGCGAGGCTCACTGCAAATGCAATTGACGACGCATCGGCTGCTGCACATTCTTGAGTGGCGGTACGGCAGTCCCCGTAGAATAACTGGATGCCGTTCCCCGCTACATTGCTGATTGATGCACATTTGGACAACACCGGGCACTCCAAGCAAGAGGTCACTTCGCCTTCCATGCATCTGTCAAGTACATAACTCCAACCAAGGCCATCTCCACCTCCCGAACAAGTGCATGCCAACGGAGTTGCCAATGGTGCCAGAGGGTAGGAGGCTTCAGCCAAAGCAAACAAGACACATGCAATGATTGGCTGCAAGTGGCCCCCCGGCATGCTAGGCTGCTACGCCACGACTAGAGGACAAGCAGTCCCATCGTGAATCTAAGACATCTCTGAACCTAAAGGAGCTACGACGACTGCAGCCTCCAGACAATTGCCTCTTGCAGCAGCATGTCAGTGACGCCAGGCGGAAGTTCATTCAAGCACGCCTCTTGGCAGCTGCCCGGAGCTTCTCCAAGCCCTTCCCCATGTTAGGGTTGGCTTGACCTCTGGTCTCTGCATTCCAAACACAGTTAGACAAAAATCAGCTCTTCGAAGCACTGGGGAGCCGACGCCCAAGGCGCTTCCTCAGACATGATGGGGCGTGAAACTCCCCTAACCCAGTGCTTAGCCTGGCTTTGGGGCTCTGCTGCCTTTGCTTCCCGGATATCTTCCCAAAGTGCCTGCAGCTGGGGTGCTGGTCGCGCTTCTGCCGCACGTCAGACTTTGCTCGTTCCTGAGACACTGAAGCTCCAGAGAGGGAATCATGTGTCTTTCTTTCTTGCCTTTGGCTTTTTTGGGCACTCGCGCTCGACCAGGTCAGGCGAGGCTCGACTTATTCACCCGCACTTTCCCATACTTTCCGTTTCTTATGTACTGACCTAACTATTTTTGAAGCAATAGACTTGGCGAATGCCAGCACACATGACGATTGTACGTGTGTGATACTAAGGACTTGGTATCACTGAAAGCCAGGCACGAGTCAGTAATTAGACTACCTTGTTTACGCACTTGGTTGCGGTTCGGGAGGGATTGCACCGTGCAAACTGGCTGCTTCTTGGTCAGGTCAAAGTGTTTTTTGCCCTTCGTTGAAGCCTCTTCAGCACTCACGACTAGGACAAGCCAGGCGAGGATTCGAGTACCACGACCGCTCATTGGCGAGAGCCAGCAGATTAAGGGTTTAGGGGCTGCTTTGTATACTGCTACCCAGGCCTGCCGCAGCTCGAACAAAGCTGAAGTTGCTGAAAAGGGCAACTCGACTCCTTTCTGCCGAATGTCGGAGGAGCGCTCCGCTTCAAGCTCGGCCTTGGGCATTTCGCAATGCAAGAACTGTAGTGAGATGGGAACAAAAGACTCCAGCGAGGCATGCTAAAGTATTTCGATAATTTTTGTTACTTGCTGATCTTGTGGTATTGCTTCGTATGTTAAGGTGCCACTGTGGTCAGATGATTCATGCATGGCTCGTCGCGCATATGCGCGAACCACGAGCCAGACAAAACCCGGGTTCCTCAAGAATTCCTCCACTGCCGCCAAGCGCGCCTGCATCTCTGCAATCTTGGCTTCCAGCGACCTGATGCGGTCCTGGCGTGCTAGCAGCTTGCAGCAGGCACTTCGGGTTTAGGCGGCTTCGGGACCGCATGGCACCTTCTTCCTCTGCTCCTCGGTCGGGGGGCCGCCGTCGGAAAGCCTGATCTTCGATTTCAGTTACGTCCGTGTAGTGTCTACGAATCAAAGGCGAGCTGAAGCGCTTACCGGCCAGCGTCCACTTCTGCAGCTGAGGAGCAGCCGCTCAAGCTCCTCGCGCTGTAGCTCCTCAGTGGGCTGGATACCATGAGCCACTAGGCTAGGTGAAGGGGACGAACAAACCAGCGAAGGCACACGATGCTCAGTCAACGTCAGCGATAGCAAACCTCTTCCGTCATGCTAACCATTCTGACTGCTAACAGGATGCTCGCTGGCTTTTGCCATCCCGATGTGGTTTGCTTTCCTTTTCTGCTGACCTCTCTTCTGGATCATGGAGGAGCTCCTTAACAGGCAACTACAGGGCCTTCGACCAGGGAGCATCCCGTCGCGACCAGGGACAGGCTAGGTTACAAGTAACAGGTCAAGTCAAGTCGTCCTGAAGCTTCATCTTCTGCAGCTCCCTGAGACGAAACTCATGCACAAGGCCACCCTCTCAACTCTCACAAAGGGTGGCATCTGGATCAAATTGCTGCGAAGTGCTCTGACCGAAGCCACAGCTAGGGGAGCACATTGTGAAGGCCTTTGTGTCGGCTGTGGCATGCTGTCAGCTTCGACTGCCTGCACAACGCTTGCAGCATCAAGGTGTGCAGCTGCACAGGCCAAATATCTACTTCAAGCTCAGACCACCTCTGTGTCTAGGGTCCAACCACTGCTGGTACTACTACCGATGGCACTACCACCGCTCCGAAAGACGACTACTGCTTCTGCTAATGCTGCTGCTAGAACATCCTCCCGCCATGCCTGGATGAGACTCCGACAATGAGAAGACGAGGCGAGGACCGTAATTCTTCAGGAAGAAGATGGAACTGACTACAATGCCGTTAGTTAGTTCACCAAGAACGGCTTAAACCATGCAGTCCTAGAGTCACAACAGGCGATACCCTGCACCCCCAAAACCCCTGTCAAAGAAGGCCGGATTTGCAACCACATGTATTGTCTCCACTCTTGCCTGGACTTCCCCAAGAGGTTCCGCTCCTGGCCGACCTGGGTCATCTCTTCTCTGTGGCTCTACCGTCATCATGATGTTATGCCAGCTGTGCCGTTATGTAGCTTAGTTTCTTGCTTTGTGGATTACATTCTTTGGGGTAGCGTCGCATCATGGAAAGACATAGCAAATGACGGCGTAACCAGTCAGCCATGCAGGTCTACAACAACTGCCGCATGACTGGTTTCGAGGAAATCATAGCAATCAGCCTGTTTTGCACTGCAAGGAATTGCTGGGTTGAGGCATGTAGGGCAGGTCCCGTTTATGAGGAAAGATCGAACTGGCAGTCATAACGTGTGCGATCAACGGTCACATGTCAAACATCTCACTGCTGCCCAAAGCCTGCCATCCTCAATGTGGACGCTACATTTTCGATGTTACGAGTTACGAAGTCGTGTTTCGCTCTCCGCGAGGCTGGGGGATCAACACGTGTTGTGTCTTCCGGGTTGGAATGTGCTGTCCGCATCGCAACAACAGACCCTCCAAGCAAATCTGTGACTGACTATGCCAAGTATCCGTGACAGTGAATCAACAGAGATGCATGCTGACAACTGCCATTGCGGCAGAGACCATAAAGAAACCCCATAGTTGGCGAAGGAGCGAAGGTTTCCATGCGCGCACAACACAGTGGCAAGTGGAAGTGTACGCTGCGCATGCTGCGCCATAGTCCTCGCGCTCAAGCTGATGGCGCGAATAGGAGTTTTCAAGCCAACTTGGACCTATGAAGGCTCAGAAGGGAATGAAGGCAAGATCACATACACATATAGAAACGTACACATACATACATACAGACAGACAGACAGACAGACAGAGAGACAGACAGGCAGACAGGCAGACA
>CAJNJA010024141.1:24018-41641 GCA_905231915.1 Symbiodinium necroappetens | reverse complement strand
TCCTCCGGAGCAATCTGAGATTGAAAGGGTGGATCCTCCGGAGCGATCCTCAGCATGCGCGGCGGCGCGGAACTGCTCCGACGGTAGCGAGGCTCGTCCTCTTCATCAAACTCCAGGAAAGTGTTCTTGACCTTCGTTGTCCACGCTGGGAGTGTGGCGGCACGCATCATGATAGGAGCGCTGGCGGCTTTAGGGTTTAGCTCTTGCGAAAAGACAAACTGTAGCTAATTGGCTCATGTTGAACGTGAGTGAATTCAAAGAAGGCCGAAACGAAAGGACTACCACAAAAGCCGACACCTGCTGTTGAGAGCAAGGGAAGACTGACCTCAAGTAAGTAGCATGCCATCAATCCGTGACCTCCAAACGGATCGATGAACGAGAAAAGCTCTCGCATGGCACTCATTTTTCCTTTCAGAAACTGCATTCGTCTTTTGCAATGTTCACAGAGGCCTGTTATCGCATTTTGCTTGACGAGGCGCAGTAAGGATGCCACATCTTACGGGCCAAGGAGCTGTTGCTGGAAGTTTCTGCTGAAGTCGCAAAGCATCCGATACCTTTCCTGAGAGCGACCCACTTGCTTGCTCGTCCAGGAAAACCACGTTCAAGGGCCATGGGTGCAGCACGTTTGCGTATGCTTGTGATGCCGCATTTAGTGATTTAGTGTATTCCTCAGCCTTCAAAAGGCCACCCAAACTTGGAAGCCAGCACGAGCAGACAGATTTCGGAGCACTACGGGTTCTGGAGCCGCAGGTCAACTGGCGGACCGAACCTCCTCGCTTGGTCTTGCCAAGTTGCGCATGGCCAAAAAACAGCCTAATACCGGGACCTCGACAATTCGACATCTTATACTGTCTACGTCTGTAGGGGGTAGCATTACTCTGAATAAACCCTAGGCCCCAGCAGCAGCCTTGAGTAGAGCCATCAACCAGAAGCCGAGTCTCGGCGTGACGGCTGTTGAAGAACCCCCAGGATGGTGGTTGGAGCTTTCCTCGGTGTGGCTTCGACTTGGGCCATGCGCATGTGCAAACTTGCAGATTAACCAAATAACCAAATACTCCAACAGATCAGATAAACAAACTGAGCAAAGGAAACTCACATTAAACCATCAACTAAACAAACAAACAAACAGATCAAACCAATGAATACAAATATAAAGGTATATAGACATCTCTATGTATGTATGGATGCACGCATGCAGGCATGCTTAGACTTACTTAGGTGCGATAAATGCATACATACACCCATACACATACAAGCAAGCACATACACACATGCTACATATGGACATACATGCACGGATGCAGATGTTCAGACCACGGAGGGACAAGCAGGCGGACCTGTTCGGATATACTCTAAGTCCAGCGCCATCTGATATCCCTCTCAGCTCCGACTCGTGCACGAGACAGATTCCTCACAAGTCAGCTGGTCAAGCAGCCTGTCACTTCGAAGAGAAACCAGGGCGGAACAGCTTTTTTCTGGCAGCTGTCGTTGCCCTCATTGCACTCTGAACGAAACAACTGTAGCTTGGCCAAGGCGCTAAGAGTCGGTCGTGGCGTGCGTGTCATGTCCGTGAAGGTGCACGTCTCAAGGCTTTGCGTGGTGGCCGACACCTCGGGGGCGATTTTATCGGAAGTGGAGTGCCGGTACATCTGCGAGAGCTCTCAATCTCTTTCTGGAGGCCACTCCTTTAGGTCTTCATGGGGTGAAAGGGGCCTGAAACTGGCAAGAGCCCAGAGGGGCCTTATTTCGGCAAAGCTGGTAAAACCCCATCCAAAAGATCTTGTCCCTTTGTCGAGCTCATGTCTCTCGTGACACGTAGTCCTCTCTTTCTACGAAGGGCCTAGGTTGGCCTTGCCACTCCCTCTTGTCCCTCAATGTGCGTCCAGCCCACCTTTTGCTCATCTGGCAGATGGTTCTCAGCTCGGGTTGGTGTCATGATTGTGACACAATACCTGACACAGAAGAAGGTATCTGCAACAGGCTCAGTGCGGCAAGGCAGCAAGTGCATCTTTTCTGAGTGCATCCAGGGAGCCAGGTTGATTTGAAAAGGTCCGTGTCGCCTAAGGCGTTCTGGTGTACGTAGTTGGGGCCGAGCAACGAGCCTTGGTGGGGATGTATGCAATGCTACCGGCACTGTCAACCTGTCCTTATTGAAACTGGCTAGGGTTCGAAATAAAATCCGTGTCTTGACGTCTGGCGGCTCATGGCGTTAATGGAGGCTTGAAGGATGTGGTAGCGTTCATCTGGCGGCAACCACCTTGCCACCAGGCAATTGTGACCTCAATCAATGTACAGTGTGCACGAACGGATGCTGCCTATCAAACTGAGAAAAGTTCCGGTCTTACTGCAGGTGAAGCAAGCAACCACCCTAAACCCTAAACCCGGAATACCTGCGGCCAAACCGCTCTGCTCGTGGCAGCGCTGTGCAGCATCTTTCAAGACTGAGACCAAATGCTCATTCCGGTTCAGAAGCTTGCTGGCTGACACCTGGCTTGGTTTAGGTTTAGGGTTTAGGCTTTACACTCTCACAACTCGGACAATCCAGGCGAGGTCTCAGGCGCAGTCGAAGGGCTTAGGGTGTCCGCGTGTGTCTGGGTCCCTTTTGATATCTCAGATACAGAGCTACGGAGGAGCTGCCAATGAAAAAACAACTACTGCTGCTACTACTGCTAGTGCTACTACCACATCCGCGACTACGAGGACGACTGCTACTAATCATAGCAACCATTACCAGCTTCGACAAAGGGTAGGAAAAACACAGACCATGATACAAAACTAAACGCAATCTAAGCATATCGTTTTCTTCATAATTGCCATAACTTGTGAAACTAATACAAAATGAAAATGATTATAGCTTATGATGATAATGCCTGGTACAAGCAGTACAGATGCTGACACAACTAATTCCAAAACATGACGACTATACGAAACAACAACGAATGACGACAACAACAACAACCACAACCATAACCATAATACTCTCTGCTATACCATCCTTATAATCAATCATGAATGTCACTATCGGTTCCGAGGCCTGGAAGAGCGTCCTCTTCTCGACCCGGCCCAGGTTCAGCAAGTTCTCTGCAGTGAGCAAGCAGCCTGCTGGTCTGCACAGAAACCGGGAGAAGAATTAGGGTTTAGGGCTTAGGGTTACTTGTCAAGTCGATTTCGATTCTGTCCCCGAACAGTTGTTCATACGGGTCGAGCAGGCTTTTGCAAGATCAAGCAAGTCAAAGATTCAATGCACATAAGCTCTGTTGCAGCTGCGCCTTGGACCAGGTCCTGAGACGGTGGACAGGTCTTGAATATTCAACTCACGAGGTGAACCAATAACATTCAAGACTCCAGTTCCAGCTCGTTGGCAGGGCAAAGAACTTGCCGCCTTGAGGGGGTCAAAGGTAGCCTCTTATACTTATATCAACATGAGCTCATTAAGAAGATGCCTGGATTGGACGTGGCGTCGCCACCTGCAGAGTCAAGGCAGATCACACTATCGATAGTGTGCTGTTTGGTCCCTGGAAGCATTGGGGAGGAATTTGTGGCCCCTGTCGCCTTCCCCACAAAGTCACGAGGACCTGCATTCTCAGTTCGTGCTTGCATCAAAGCTTCTTAGTCACTCGAGCCTCGATAACCCGCAGGATCAGCAGCGCCACCGCCGGATGCTTGGCCACACTGCGGAGGACCTCACAAAAGAAGTGTCTCGGGGTTCGGCAGGGGTATCCGAAACAAACGGTGGCCTGCCTTCTTGATGTAGCCACTGGCTGCCTTGGCTTTAGTAACGGAAAGCGGATCGCAGCCTGTCGATCCCCTGCTGACCCCAGCACATCCCGACCAAAACGCTGCAGAAACCCGGTTTTTCTCATTCGTTCAAGCCTTGGCGCTGCAAGGTCTAGCGTCTGCGACGGCATGGCGGCCGAAGACCAGACGCTTGGCGGCTTAGCGAGTCACTTTACACCTTTATGTTGGGCACTGGATTCCGCAAGGGCAAGAATGATGTACTTTGCTGATTATGCTTCGCTTTCAGGTTGTTTAACCAGCGAGCAGATGGTGACCTCCTGCCAATTAGGAATGCTCGACCAGCTGTAAATCTGCCTGCATCCTTCCCTTATCCCTCCAGATCACGTCGACTCTCATCCCGACCATGCCACTCATGTCCAGGATGGGGGCGGAGTTCCCCAACTAACACAGGCCAGGATATCCTAACCGAGCTACCGTGGCTGTCAGCCGAAAGCTCCGCATGCAGATGTTGTCCAGCATGCAAAAGCCCGAAACTCTTTCCATGCCCTATGCTTTATCTCACAGGTCTGCAATTTGTCGTCCAAGGCTGTGACTAATCTCTAGTTGAAAAGAAAGCTGGGCTTCTGGCGGAGAGTTTCCAACTCTGCTGTCCTCTCTTGGCCTTCTTGGGCAAGAACATACCAAAGGCGTGTGAGCTGATATGCACAGCCATCACTGTCTGGAACTTTGCAAGACCTTCGAACCTCACTCTATTATAAGATACGACAAAGTACTATATACCTCTGCGTAATATACTATGATATGCTTCTGTCGCACTTGGTCTTGGTGCCCGGCAAAGGTTTAGCTCCAGCCTCTTCCTGCAGCCGACAGACTCGTGCAAACTTGACTGAACCCCCGCCACTGCACCGCACATTCATCACTGACAAGCACGAGTACGCCCTGCGTCGGCATTGCATTACCAATCAATACCAAGGAAAACTATTCGGTGCCCACCTCAGAAGGGAAGCCAAGTGCGAAGTGGCCGTCGTTTCTGGTCTCAGCTCCTCGTCAATGCGACGCCAGAAGAGTTCTGAGGGAAACGATGGCCGGAGGCAAGCAATGCCCAAGCACTTGAAACCTCTAAATCTGGAAAACCTGAAGGAAAGAGACGACTTCCTGAAAGCACGCAAAAAAAAACAGAGCACTCCCACAAGAACCCAGAAGTTCAGCTCATGAATGCACGTTCAATCTGTCCTTACGCTCAAGGGCTCCCTTGCACTGTGATGCTTACGTGAGGGCTGTTAGGCTCTCTGGGCAGGAGCCCAACTGAAGGAATGCCGAGTTCCGGGCATGACTCGCAACTTGATACCGATGTTGCAGGAGGGCCCTGCATCGCACTGGGTTTAGGGCCAGGGTCGCTCCATCCTGAAACGAATTGAAACCATTGATGTTGAACCTGCGGTTCTTGCACACCTTGTCGCCAGCTGCAGTGCTTCTACATGTGTGTATATTATATATATATATATTCATTCTACACAAACACACTAAAAATTATGTGTATATATACATCTAAGTCTATCTATCTATGTATCTATCTATGTAATGTATACACTGCGCCTGGCATCTTGCACGGCCTGGACGCTCGGGGTGCGCGATGACAGGGCCTGGTGTCAGGAGCATTTGCAGGAACCGGGCCGACAAGAACTGGCGTGCCTCCTGGTATAAGACAATTGCTATACTGGAGGGTCATACAATTACTGTAATATAATATACTCTAAGATACAATCATATACTACGGGATGCTACACTGTACTATATTGTACTATGCTCTACTATACCACACTTTACTAGAGAGTGTACTGTAATGTAGCATACGAGATGCTATTATAACGAGGCATAGTGAGATAATCAAATAGTATACTGCCTAGGCGGGCAAGAGGAACCACTAAGTCCGAAATTTCACTGAAGCCTTTTTCGGACTTTTCACAGACTACCAGGCTGCCTGCAGGCAACGGGCCGACTAGTTTAAGATCAGCCAAAATGTCCTGGAATGAATTCAGCGGCCCACCCTCCTTGCAATGTTGCGGAAGGGGGTGCTCAGGGCAATGGAACTTTGACAAGACTTCCCACTGCCACTGCCACAGGGACGAGGGTTGCGTGCCCCAGGGCTCATGACATATGCCACCCTTCCCGGAGCGATACCAACCCTAAATACATTCATGATTCCCGCGAGACACTACGTCTTCAATCCGACAGCTTTGCTGCAGGTAGTGTTGCAGTAGTAACGAACTTTCAGTCCACAGTGGGTTCTGAAGACCCTGATCCCCTGCTCACTCTCGTCGTCTGAATTCGCTTAAACGATGAATTGTCAAAGACATTCTGCACCGAGGCGAATTGCTCACCCGATAATGCATGCAGGACCTCCTGGACGAGGACTTCGAGCTTGGTCTCTATGCGCCAGATATCTAAGGCCTTGGCATTGCCTTTCAGACGTTGTGCGCCCTCAATAAACTCTGTGAGAGTGATTTTGCCGTCGCCGTTATCCAGGAATTCGAAGAGCGACAGCAAATCATGGTACTCCAGCTCCAGTTGGCTCATCCAAAACTTCAGCTTCGGAGATTGGACCAACTTGGAAAACTCATCATAGCTTATGGACCCATCGCCCGACTCGTCCACCGTCTGAAAAAGAGTCTTGACGCGTCTGCCATAAATGGCCAACTCCCGTTCTTTCTGCTTGAAAGCGATTTCTTCGTCAGAGTTCGCAGTCTTCAATGTCTGCTGCACAAAAACAGCATTTACCACATTCAGGATAGAGAAACAAAATACGCAGCGGTACAGAAGAAAGAACACCGAAAACCACTCGCTGACGTCTTCGACAAGTACCCTACATGGTGGCCCCCAATTTGCAAATAATACTTCAAACATTGTCAGCATAGTCCTTGAGAAAGTGCCAAAGTACAGAAAGACCTCCTGTCGAAGCTCAGGGGAATGCGCTGGGCTCGCAATGTAGTCCCGACATATCGTGCTCACAATCATCCCGGCGACACATTGCAAGAAGAAGAGTAGGCACATGCTCCAGAACAACATGTTCACGCTGCCTGCGACACATTTGATTAACAACTGCAGGGACGCCATTACGCTTGACATAGTTATCATGCGAATAGGACGCGCCAGCTTTCCAATCCGCAACAGGCGCAACAAGGCTAAGTTGACTGGCAACGTCTCCATATAGAATAAAGCAACTTGTACAGCCGAAGCCACACTCACTGCTGCGTCTATGTAGTTGCTCCACACCTTCCAAAAGTCAAGCCTGAACACGTAAATGCGCAAGCCAACTTCCAGTGCAAAAAAGGAGGTAAAAAGGATATCGCCCAGCATGAAGACCTTGTCCACTGAGGCTCTGCGATTCTCCTGCACCAAGGGGTTGGCAACAATCCCCAAAGCATGACCGACCATGGACCCGTAGATTTGCAGCTCGACCGCCATCCACATAACATTCAAACAAAGTGTCGCAGCTATGATGACTTCGAAGGCCGTTGACTGCAGCCACATTTTCCATCTATCGGACGGAGTCTGCGCATCATTTGCGCTGTTGTCAGACATGGTGTCAGGGTTCAAGGGATCAGCTTGAAAAGAGCCATCTGCACTGTCACTCTCCATCCTTTCGTTCAGGGCATCCAGCAGTTGAGAAGCATGCATCTCTCGTTTGCCTTGGTGCTGTTTCCGCAACCTTTTGCAGTGCACTCCCTCACTCTTCATTTGAACAGTCGTCTGCCAAGCATCATCAGATACCATGAGCGGCTCTTCAAGTTTCTCAGTGGTACCTGTGTTCAGCTGGACCAGCATCCCTTGCAAACTGCTTATCTGCTTCTCTAGGTCCAGGATTTCTGCTCGGTGTTGTTGTGAGATTTGATCCAAAAGAGACTGGAAGGCAGCCGACGCGCTGCGACCTTCTTGAGCATCCTTTGCTTCATGTCGAGCTGCATCTTCGTATTTCCGTATGTCATGCTGCGGAACTGGGTCCCTGGACAGGCCAGGTTCAGAGGGCTGGAAAGGTCTTACATCCAGCAAACCAACGAAAGGCGATGGCGCATGACTCATGCTAGGAAGGCAGGGAAGGGCTTGCATTGATGCTCCCTTGAGATGTCAGAAGGCTGCGTCGGGAAATGGCTGTGCTATTGAGGTCTCAAGCAGGACGTGGCCACTAAAGTGCAGCCCACTGGTCTCAAAAAGTAAGCTCCGAGGATCAAGCTAGCTTTTCTATCTCAGCTCTAGAGGCTGAGTGTCGGATCCTATTGCAGCTTTCCTGGCTGCATCGGTCGTGCAAAGCTTTGCCAGTTGACACCTGGACCTAGAAGAGGTAAGTGAGGAAGCGCAAAGAACGGCAAGTTAGCACACTTGTCAATGAGTTCTTTAATAATGGGCAGGTGACCGGCACATGCTCAGTCAGATTATACTGCATGTCCAAGTCGGTGCCAGTCTCTGAATGGTCAATATCATAGAGGTAAGGCACAAGGCCTTCGCGTGGTATCCTCGACTGGCATCTCGATGGCGAACGCGCCGTAAGGTGGCAAGTGCGGGATGCTCGGAGCAAAGATACCATCATAGACCACTGCCAAAGCACAGCACCAAACGGGTTCATGCACCAATACAACCCTCGTTTCCAGCAGGACAGGCCTTCGAAATTTGCGGAAGCACTATGTCCGTCAGTTCCCAGCGTAGCTCTGTCTCAACCAATGTCTCAGAGCTAATGCAATATGCCATTCCTTTGAAGACATAGACTGTGGCAGAGCCTTTCAAAGAACTGGACTGGCCACCCCACTCCACTTCATCAGAAACGCGGTTGGCCCAGCAATTAGCCATAGGCCCGTGCAGGAGGCTCGTGACGGGCAGCAGGATGAATCGACCACGTAGACTGCAAAGCAGCTTCGCACGGAGTAAGTGATCAGTCCGTCCACGCACGAGGTATTCTTGTCTCAGCGACCAAAACCATGGATGGCATACGATGCAAGAGTTTCGCGGGCAGTCACCTCTGGCAATGTGGCATGCAATGTTGAGCGCACATGTTCAAAGCCATATTGTCATGAGACTTCCCTGCCCGTGTGGGGAGAGACTATCAACGGGTGTCCCTGTTCACTTCCGATGTGGCATGGCAGATAGGACATCCGCCTTCGTTGGGGATTTGCTTTGCTTCCCGAGGCTGTATGAAACGCATCAGGAAGGGCTACATGTTGAACGGATGTCTCTGTGCCAATCCAGCTTTTCACTCGCGCAGCAGCTTGAGCTCAGAGGCTGGCCGAGTTCGCAAAGGTCGTGGTCTCAAATGCGCAGCCCATGGCGATTGCGCTCCGCCTACAATTTCCTCAGAGAATAAGGTGTCTTGTGGGAGGCATCTGGTATCTGGCTAGTGGAGCTGGGTCCCGGTCATCTCACAATCACTAAGAACCATTCTAACTAAGTAGTTCAACAAAGTCTCACAGCATGCCAAGTCCTGCCAAATGACTGCACTACGGCTTGACATGACTTCACCTGTGTGTGCGAGAACACCTTTGCAAACGCCCGTGCTTCGGTGTATCTGTCTGCATATGTTTAGACTCCATGGGCCAGGCCGGCTCGAGTGTTTTCGGACTTGCGGGTTTCTGATGTCTTATGTCCCAGTGCAACTCTAAGCTATGAGTCTTCCTTGGCTTTAGCGTCCTTTCTTCGAGGGGTGGGTGTTGGACGATGGCACCATGCGAAATCACTCCGTTTTGATTACTTTCATTCCTTTCGACGCGGCGCTGTTTCATGCTGTTGATGTGAGTGGCGTTTCCTAAGCCTTCGAGCAAACACCCCAACAACAGAATCCATACCCCAACAACAGAAACCAGCAACATTGTAACACACTTTCAGCTGAAAGTGTGTTGTTTGAAGTCGGACTGACTCCCACCAGACGTACCCGCAGAGAAACACAGTTCTGGAAGGACGTCGTGGAATGGATGTGTGTTCGAGCTGCTGTTGGAATTTCTGCCTTTTTGATTTCATCGAATGTTGTTGACATTGTATCTCCTTAAAGTCGTGTTTGGGTTTCTTTATACCGTTTAACAGATCTTCCAACATGTTTTGAAGATTTGTTATCGTTGTTTGGATGGTCTTGCTGTTTTTCGGCTGTCCAGCTTTTTGAATGCTTTGGAGATGTTTGGGAGTTTCTCTATGACTCTGCGATGTTCTGCTCTTCTTCGGACAAAAAGCTGGACACATGTCTTGGAAAAACTTCGCAGGGTTGGTGTGATTTGGGGCTGTACTTTACATGTTCAGACTTGCTATACTGCGTGAGCTTTTCGTTTGTCAGTTTCTGTTCACTGATTTTTTCCGTTATGTCTTCGGTTTCGATGTTTTCTCGAAGATGTCTCCTCCCTGCAAGAAGGCCCAACGCCCCCGAAGCTCCTTGTCTTTCGGACTTCCTGGTTTCCTTTTCCAAGACAAACCCTAAACCCTGGCTTTCGGACTTCCGGAAACCCTAAGCTGGCGTACAGCGGATTAGAGAAGTACGGTTTTTGGGACTCCCGCATCGCAAGCCACAGCCAGACTTCGGGACGGTAGGATTTAGGGTCTCACAACTCGCACGCTGGCTCAAGGCAGGCACGGATTCAGGCAACAGGGAGAGTTCAGGGTTTGCACATGGACCTAGCGGCCCTGCCCCCACAAAGGCGGCGATTTCCAAACTACTCAAGATCTTTCAGAACGATTCGATATCATTCAGAATATGTAATTCCAAATATGAGTGATATCAGGGCCTTCGGAGAAATGAAACCGTAGAACCAGGACCGTTCCCACTATGACATGTCCTGTGGCCTATGGCTGCTGGTTGTGCTGTGATAATTGCCACCATTGCTGTCAACAAGTGCTACACTGGCTGGCTACTTGTCAAACTTTCAAGGTGCCCGACGCGACCACAAGAAAGCCATCACTAGCTTGAGCGGATTCCTTTCCTTCTGAACATTTGTGATGCAGTACCCTGCCCCCCTCAATGACAGTAATTGTCCAGTTGCGGTTTTGCGTTTATTTAGGCTGCAGACTGCTGAGTGCCATAGCAGCTCGTGTAATCTATATACAGCCTGACTGCTGACCAGGCCTGTGCCGGTCCTGTCTTCCTGGCTGCGGCCACGCTTCCTGAGTGAGCATGGTCGAGCAGTACACGCCCAAAAAAAACAGACATCGGAAAGCCAGGCTCCCTCGCCCATGTATACATCATCCCGTATGATATGAATACACATACAGATATAGTATATAAATAAATAAATAAATATATATATATATATATACGGATATATACGTGTGTACGTATGAGCACGTGCTACCCCCCGATGAACCCACGGTTTGTCTTGCTCTGAATCACACATGTCTGCACCACAGCGTGGTGGTTCGTGACATATCATTCTCACCTAGTTGCTAGCGAGAATGCCATGCTTGGCGACAACAAATAATTGAGATACGCCATATTCCGAGCGTAGAAAGATCCGCTATCTTGCCACTACTTTGGGGCTCCAGCCCTGTAGATTGCTCGGAAGCTGCCCCAGGCGCGCCAGCTGCTCACGAAGCTGTTGGTTTTGTGCCTCTCAAGTGTTAGAGCATTCAACTCGCATACACTCAACATTTATTGTGGGCTCTTCGTGAATTTGTTTAGGAAGTTGGGTGTCGGGAGTTTGTGGCTGCTCGCCTTGCCAATGAGGACGAACCTTTCGATGCAGGTTACATGTCGGGAACTTCGAGAGAAGACTTGTAGTTATAACATATTATAACTGAGAGCACTTACCTCCACTCCTCGCACTGAGTTGCATGGGGCCCGCCTGTGGATACTTGGGGAGGAGGGTTTTGGTTGTAAGTTTAGTGAACGTTCATGAGCTTGGGAGCCGAAGAGTCATTTGGGCAATGCTGCTGACAATTGTACAGTTCTGTGGCACGAGTTTTACCAGTGCCTGCACAGATTTCAATATGTTGGAATGCTGGCTCAACTAAGGAAGCAGGACTTTGAAGGCAAGTGTCAGCAACATGTTCACGCGACCTTTTCATCTCTGGCAAAGCGAGGTGGCTGCGTGCTGTACTAACGGCAGCTGAGTGGCCCTCAGCACGTGCCAAACATATGCAACACCACAGGAACTGCAGGGTATTGCTCTGAACGGAACTCAAGCCTTACCTGTGGCATCGCTACGAGAGGCACCATACAACAGAAACACAGGCGAATGAAAGCCTTGTAAGCTCGCTTCAGCGAGCTGCGACTACAGTCTGCTGGTTTCCCGTACTACGGGTCCGTTCACGGTTTCCAGCGTTGCCTTCCGTGCCTGTCCCACCGCGGTTCTCCGACCTTGGACGAGCAAGGCCGCCTAAACTGCACTTCTGCGATTGTCATCGATTGTCATCGAAGGTAATCTTCAGCATGTCAGCTGCTCCTATCGGCCATTTTTCGGGCTTCAAGGTTCGCTTGGCGGCTGATGGGCAAACTGCCCCACCATGAAGAATCCCGTCTCGCTACTGCCGGGCCTTTGCACAATGCCGATCCAATGCGCCTTCAGACATGCCTTCTGACCTCTGCAGAGCTGAATGCCAGTGTGGAGAACGGAAAACAAGACGGGACTTGAGAACGAAGCTTTAATTGATTGCTGCATGGAGTCTCTGAAGGTTCGGCTGAAACGACGCTACCATCACCTATCGGCACCCTGTAGCATACATACTCCCGTGATTTTCGGCACGTCGCGAACGGAAAGGCACGTGCGTGGAGCACAGCAGTAAACATGCAATAATTGCAAGTCTCGTGTCATCGAGCAAGATCTGCACACCTTGTTGTGATTGCGTGAAAGGTGCCACCCACACTATCTTCACTGATACGGGCTGGACCTGCAAAGTGTGATTGGGATGGGATGTCTGACCTAGCCATGGAACCGGATGACACGTCCGACACGCTGAATTGGAAGTGCAATGCGCACGCTGAGCAGGTTTGGTTGTAAACCTTCCAGCCTGGGCATGTTGCTTCTTGCCTGGGCAGCCAGACTTCAGCTGCAGACTCGAAGAAAATCTATCCTCGACTTCCCTTTCAGCTAGGTGTCCGCGCCAAGCGCACAAGACACAGAATTTCATGCTCTTCCTGCCGCCGGTCAGCACTCACATGGATACCTTGCTGACATCGGCCTGGTGGGATTGGGATTGAGGGTGAAGTTAAGGCTTGACACTGCCATTGCCGAACGCAGTCAGCAGCTGTTCTTTGCAGTCAAGACTCGTCAAAGCGATATGTCTGAATGGCATGAGCCGGAATCACAAACTTCTGCGCCGAAGCTGCATACTTGAGCTTGAACTCCTTTCCCACAGACATGCCACAGATAAGACGATGACTGCAAGCTTGCTGCCAACCCATCAGCTGCCAAGTCGCCAGGTCTGCATCACCGCAGTTGAGCACGACCTGACTGCCATGCGACCACACCATGCGCAGGGGCTGTTTGATCTGAAGCCCACAAGCGACCGAAGCGAGCTGTCCGGCACCGCGTAGCCTGATTCGCTTCGCGACGCTCTGAGAATCTGAGGCACCAACCAGCACAACCTGCAGCAGCGGTCAAATGCAAGCGATACAAGCCCCCCTACGACTACATAAAAAAACAAAAACAAGTCTTCTAGTGAGAACATGCATACATCTACGAAGAACCATACGCTTCTATCTTACAATTTTTGCAGTGTGAGCTTCCGACTTATGCAAAACAGATTCTAAAGTCTGCGGCGCCGTGTATATCTCGGGTATTGCAGGGGCACGCACCTGTTGCGACTTGACACAACAAGAAAGAGGACACACCCCCAAACTCCATAATCCCGAAAGCCCTACACGCACACCGTTTCCTCATTCCTAGTCCCATGTGCCCTAACCCTTCAACTGCGGAATGTACTCATAACGCACTTCGTTCCAGTGCCTTGCCGGATGGCGTGCGCCCTGCTGTTGCTTGAAGTCCATCCTGCCCCGTGCAGGTTCCATACGGACGAGGAGGACCTGGCAGAGAATCACCGACATCGACTTCTAGAGTCTAATTAGGCTCTAGACCAGAGATAATCAAGCGTAGTGATTTGTGAGCTTGTATTTTGGCTCCCACTTGGCAACGACATACGTGTAGATGAAGATGTAGCTACTTAGCTTGTAACCGCCTGTTTTCTGGAATTGTTTAGCACTCGTATGCACTCGTCAGTCAGTCAGCCAGTCAGCCAGCCAGTCAGTTTGTCTGTCTTCGTGTGTCTGTCTGTGTCTGTCTGTCTGCCTGTCTGCCTGCCTGTCTGGCTGTCTGTCTCAGTCTGTCTATCAGTCTTTGCATTGGTTGGGGTAAAAGGCACAAGCGGTCCGCGCGTCCTGCGCATCTTGGCTGTATAACGCTGTATATTTTAGTGCCGTATAGGAAAGGAGCGCCCCCCTTGACTTCTTTGGTGCCGCGTGCGGGTGAACTTGACAAAGCCGGCCAACTGCACTGGAACGAATGTACTTGTCAGGTCCCCGGCCACCAGCCCCCCCCTGTTTCTTGGGCTTTCTGGGGGTGTGCGCGTATGACACCAAGACTGACAGGTCAATTTCGCCAATTATGCGACACAGTAAGGTTCTGCTCCTTGCATCTCCTTTCTCTCTTCTTCCTCAGGGCTTAAGGGGCTGGTCAGACCCCCTGGCCAGTAAAGGCCCCCCAGTATTTGGGGCATCTTTTGAGGGAGTGTGAAAAACGATGATGGCTGCAGGTCCCCCTTACGATTGATTTCTGGAGTGTGCTCCTAGTAGCAAGCCCACATAGATACAACCTTGCTGGGACGTCAGCACATCATCGATGGGACACATGCACACAGTACGGACATCATTCAAGCTCTCGACTTCCCCCGCTCGGACAACAGCACTATAGATAACGATGATCAAAACTCTAAAACAGCACACCACACTCGGGCGGCTGACAATCGGAAGTGACTGCCTAGTGAACGATGTCAACTTAGCATCCCCCGTGACTAGAACAACAAAACTGGTTGACCACCTAAAGGGGGTGCTTGGTGGAACGGCCGAGGGTCCCCGAACTGGACTATCGTCGTAACACACCCAAAACGTACACAATACAGGGGTCCCCCGATTGATTGTATGGTAAACGGGATCTGAGGCTCCGGCCAAAGCAAACACAATTGCAAAACCGTGAACAGACAATCACTTGGAGTCTCAACACTCCCCCGCTTGAGTGACAAAGCTATGGTTGGGCCATTGGCATATGGCACGCTGTCAATGTTTTGGGATGGAGTGACTACGAAGGGTGGGGCAAGATAGTAGGGGGCCGAAAAAAAATCTACTCGCCTTGACAGGTATTGCCACATGCGAGGCGATTGCTTTCGGCTCCTTGCATAGGACATCTAATGTACCACGACGAACACAGAAAGGAGTAAAATGCAACATGACTGTGAACTTGCCGAGCAGTGACGGATCCCTTGCTGCACATGTCCCCCGACGCACGACAACAATTAGGACTCACATAGTTCACTGCGTTACGGGATGCATGATGTACAACTCAGTTGGAGTCGCGGTACTGGTAGTCCCCCGACCACACGCACTTACAAGTCATGGTCTTGAACATGGGCTGCAAAGGCACGGCGGCGGCGGTGACTTCGAGGGACACCTGAAGGACGCCGTCCCCCTCTCATCTGTGGCCGAGCGCGGGCGTCTAACAGCTGGTCCCCACGGCGAGGAAACGTGCGGGTTTCGGTTTCCAAGCGCTTGGTGGCGTTCTCCATACCACCAGGGCTCCGGCGTCCATTCATTTCAGGGAACTGGACCAGGATGCTGTCCACTCCCCTGCATGTTGGGCCACTACATCGGCAGGATGTCGCAGGGCATCTGACTAACCTGGCCCACATGACATTGTCCCCCGGCGTTCCCTGCAAAATTCGGTCCAGGATCTGACGCAAGGGCGTCAACACTGGCGGTAGCTGGATGTGTATGTTGACATCCCCCGTCGCCAGAGTTTCCACACAGCGGATGAGTGCAGCGACATGCGGGGCGAGCATGGCGGACTGCACACAGCTAGGGCTGCCTACAGTCATCTGTCCCCTAGCTAGGTTACGTATGGCTTGCCCTGCCGTGAGTGCTGCGACTGCTGGAGGCTGTGTGCTGTCCCCCTCGTTAGCAAGGAGGGATTCGAGCTGGTCAGCTGTAGGTGTGTCAACGAGCAGGTCTCTCTGTGCGATTGCCTATGATTGCCTCCCCTGAAAGTCTTCGGAGGTGGGAGCAACTGTTGTGGGGGTAAGTGGTATGGTTGACTGTGGGTCGGTCAGCGATGTTCGTGCCACTTCCTCTGCCGTTCCCCGGGTGTGCTGGGGTCGGTGTTGCTGAGTGCTGGAGCTCAGGGGATGGGGCTGCAAAGGGTTCTCTGTGAGACTGCTCCTCCTGTGTTCTGCCTCTTTTGCCGATGTTACGGCCATCTCGCAGTTGCTCCGCCAGTGTTGTGGCTGCTGGGGGTTGCTGTGGTCGTTGCGGCGAGGGAACTTTGTGGGGCGTCGGAGTTCTCGGCCATCTTGCAGTGTGGGTCCCCCTTCCGGTGTGTCTGGTGTGGCAGTGGTGGTTCTGCTTTGGGCAGGCTTAGCGGGACTGCTGCGTGTGGGACAGCAGCTGCGTGGTGCTTCATGTGAGGAGCTTGCTTGCGAAGACTGGGGTGTTGGGTCTGTTGTTGCCATGCCTGTTGCTGCGGTGGTGTCTCGCTCAGTTGCTTTATCATCCGTGTCTTCTTCGGGGATAGAGGCGAGGCCCGGTTGCCGGTGCGCGAGTCCCCCCGTTGGCTTCGGCTGCTTTGGGGTTGGCTTGGCATCTGCTGTGGCTTGCTTCTTGGCTTTGTCCCCTCTACGTCGATCACATAGTTTCGTGGTCGAGAGGTGGCAGTTGGTGTTTAAAACTCGAAACGAAGGACCCAGCCCGAGGATGTTTCCTCAAACAATAACTTGCTCCTTGTGGCCAAAAGCATGCTGTCTCGCTGGTACGCCGGCGGTTCAGGGGCCACCTGAACCGTGAGTAGCCAATGATGGTTCGTCATTGGTGCAAAGATGGCTTCCAGGCCAATTGGCAGTGGTGGGGCTGTGGCTGTTGACCCAAAATCGCCTTCTACGACTGCCCGTGGCAATCCGGTGACCGTGCCCGGGTCCGTCCCCTGGTCGGGTTTAATTTCAAGGGACCAGCATCCGTGTGTGAGCTGCTGCATGTCTGGGTGGGAATGGTTGGATAGCGGCACTTCGGGTGGTAGGTCCCCCGACCCTATGTCTGTGCTTTTTTCAGGGGAGGTTGTACCACTCTGCTTGGGCCTGGTATTCGGCATCTGCTGCGGCGAGTCTCACCTTCTGTTTCTTGGCTTGGGGGCCTGTGGCTTGAGGGTGGGTGTGTGTTCCCTGTGCCAACGTGGGGTTGTTGCGGCAGTTGGCTGGAGCTGGCTGCTTTTGGGTGCTCCACTTCCCCCTTGTCGGGGGAGCAGATGCTTGTTGAGAAGGGCTGCGTGCTTGTCCTTTGCGTGGTTGTCGGCTTTCGTTCCCCCTGCTGGGGGGTAGTCAGGTGAAGAGGGTGTCCGTCTGCGTTTGCCCTTGGCCTTCTTCTTCTTCCGCTTGCTTCGGCCGCAGAGGTTGTCATTGTAGCCATAGAGCTCCTCTGCACGGCTGGAGAGAAGCCGGTCTGGGCCGCCACTTGAGCCTTTCGGGAACCGGCAGAGGCGGAACGAATCAGACCTCTCTCTTCTGGAACTTCATGAAGGCGCCCTCCAAACTCTGCAGAAATGGGCATTCCGCCACGCTGGCTGCCATGAACGTAGGTCACAGGATCAAGCGAATCGAGAGGGCTATGCGTGAAGTGCTTGATACTTCGATTGCTTGAGTCAAAAATGGCTACTCTCTCTCTCTCTCT
>CAJNJA010024141.1:0-23914 GCA_905231915.1 Symbiodinium necroappetens | reverse complement strand
TCTCTCTCTCTCTCTCGCTTCTTCACCAGGGCATGGGGAGCGTCTGAAGCCCCGCGGCCGCCAGGTCCGCCCCTATGTTAAAGGCTTATAAGGGGTTTTAGGGGGACGTGAGAAATATATTGATTATCGTTACCACTCTCTGTCGCTCACTCTCCTTCTAAGTAGACAGTCTGGGGCTTAAAGACGCCAATCAAGTTTGCGCTGTTGTCAAGCCATCATGTCCCACCTTGATATGTTGGACTCCTTCTGGTGTATGACGTCAGGTGAACAGACCCAGGCGTCAAGAACTTGGAGAAGTGACCTGTTGAAGGGCGACTTCAACAAGCCTTGTGGACTTATGTTGCGCTCCAACGTCAGAATCGACAGAAACGCCTATGTAGTAGAACTGCGGGTGATGGTAGACTTCTCCTCTGGAAAAGTTGACCTGCGAGCGGTCGACACAGATTCAATCATAAGCCGTGCAGGCATGAGTTGCTCGGTAAGGGACTGGAAGTGCCTGGCCGAGACTTTTTGAAACTAAGTGCACACCATCAGAGACCCTTCGACTTCAGCCCCGTGAGGATCTACTCACTCTGTAAATAAGTAACAAGCCCAAAAGCAAATTGACGAAGGTAACTCGCGAGAAGTCAGCCTGCATGGCTGCGTCACAAACGTTGTTGACGTGGTTGGGCCCACCAGTCTCGTTCAAAATGAGGTTCCAGTCCTGGTCGACCATGTGTTCACACCCAGGAAGAAACGCTAGCCAGGCACTGCAGGAACTCGAACAGACTGTAAGAGATCTGCAGCTGCAATATTGCAAGTACGCACAATGATAGGCCGACTTTCTGCCGAAGCTTGGTCTCTGAAAGCAAACCCGGTAGCCCTTGGAGAGCGTCCACCCAGGCGATGGCACCCGAGTTGAAGTCGCCAATGATGTCGTGCGCATAGCCTTCACCGAAGTGCCAGTCGCCTGCGGGGTTTCCGGGGATGCAGCAACACGGCAACCCAGTCTTTCCATATCACCGGCGCCATAATCCACACATCACCATCCAACAGCATGTGGAAGGGTGCCACTTTCATGCTGCAGCCCAGGGGTAAGTCTCACATCCAGCCTTGCGAAAGCTTCGTTCCTGGTGTCCAGCGATACGCCTTTCAAAGCTAGCGTGGTTTGTGGCAAGGTGCGCAACACGACAGCCGAAAGGTTTGACAAGCTTGGACCTTCAAAACTCCCGATGAGCACGGAGAGCAGTGCAACACATGACTGGAAATGCTTCTGTGGCGAAGTAGCAAACCTTTCTCGAAGCTATGAGCAGGCACCTCCCAGGTAGCTTCGGAGGGGAGCATCTTGGCCTTCGGAAACTCGGCCTGGCAATTCGGGGAGCTCCTGTCACTTCGCAAAAAAAAATCTACTTCTTGTGGGCGCCTTGAGCTGCTTCAGCTGGTCGAAGCCATCGCCAGCATACCAATGGTACGCGATGCCAGAAAGGTATTTGGACGCAGCCTGACGCCGAAGCCCCGGTACTCAGGCATTGCAGGCGAAGCATGTTTGAAAGGGGGGAGGTGAGACCAGCAAGCTCAGATGTTTGCGAGCACTTGGCCTCGTCTTGAAGCAACGTGCGACCATAAACGAGAACGTGGTCTTTGTTGTGATCGAACCCGAACACCTCCACTTCCTCAAGAGAATCTGCTGGCATTGCAACGTGACAGCATCCGATGCTTGTGCGATGTGCCCGGCTTACATGCATGCGCAACAAAGCCGTAATGAGAAAGGGCGACCTGTTTTCTTCGCTGACGGCCCTGCTGCCGTCTCAAAGAACCACTTCTGCTTCTCCTCGTGGTGCCACCACGGCCCGTGATCACTTCCATACTTGGTCCAGCCGCTCTCTTTAGCCACATCCTCAAAAAAGTAGTCGCCAGTCTCGCTATCGTAAAACCAGGCTCGATCCGTCTCAGGGTCCTTGTACTTCTGCCAGGTGCTTTCTTGTTTGAGGCCACGAGGGGTCGACATGTCGTAGACTGGAACTTCTTCCGTGACCGGCGCTTGATTCATTCGGGGTGCGGCGCTCTGCCTGTCCCCTTTTCGTCCTTTGGCCGACCCTTTCCCGTCTCCTTTCCCAGCAGCCGCCGCGTCTTTCCATGGATCCCAGGACACATCATCTGTCCCAACACGAGCTGGGGCCTGTGGTTCGGAGGGCCTTGGCTTCCAAGCCGCCTTGGAAGGCCTGGGAGCCTGGCTCGACGTCTCATAGCTGGGCCAAGAGGCTCGAGCTCGGGATTCCGGCGATTGATAAGCCGCCCAGGGCGACTCGTGTTGATGCCAGCTTCGCTCTTTGGGACCACTGTAGCTGTAGCCGCTATGGCCATTGGAAGCATTCCAATCGTTCCAAGACTCACCCTTCCAACCCGAGCCTCCCTTGTCTGCTCGCTTTCCGCCGCCTTTTCCCGCACCTTTGTCGTGTGTGTACCTCGCTCCTCAGCTGAAGCTCTCAGACTCAGACGAAGGACATGGACACTCAGCAAGCACAGTACAATAATATCGTCAAACTGCAACGTCTTGATGCCGAGGCACTGATTCGGAAAAGACCCTTTGCAGGCTCATCGACCTCAAAGCGCTTGCCTTGCGATCCTTCACTCGTGCGAACCACCTGGAGCACCTGAGGCTAGAACTACAGATAGATAGATAATAGATAGGTATAGGTAGTTAGACAGGTACATAGATAGATAATGATAGATGGGGCCATACGACACATCCTCGATACATCCGACACAGCTTTTCCTGCCAAGGTGCCTGTTCCCTTGGGTGTCTGATGTCGCATCGCTGCATCAGCTCATGCAGTTGCACCCATCCAGAAGCATCTGGAGTAAGGCCGTGCTTGTGCGTCTCATACCGGAGGATCCGGCCCAGCGTCTTCGAAAGGTCTGACTGCGAGGCATTAGGCATGGTGCCGGACAATGGCTCGAGCCGAGATTTTGTCGAAGCCACCCAGGTCAAAGGCACATTCTACACCCTCATATATGCACTCGCCACTTCACTCGACATGCGCTTGCCTACACTTTTACTTTTTTAATGTGGCCGAGAGTCGGGATGATCCGCCTGCAAGACTGGGCCTCGGGCACTGGACGGATACAGCTTGCTTTGCGGCTTCAGCTGGGCTAGTGGGAAACTGCTGGATTTCAAACGCGTGATGTTGGTTTCACTGAGAGGAGGGCCCAAGTGCTGACCGACAAAGGCTGCCTCTTCTTCAGCTGTCAAGAGACCTGAGCACATGTTTGGTGGCCTCTCCAGACCAGACACATACTCATGACATACTCCCTCATAAGGCCCCTCAAGCATTGCAGTCTGGTAGCAGGCTTCCCAGGTTGCATTATTCTCGGGCTCGTTCTGAACAGTGACTGCCCAAATGGGGATGCCATATGCCTCTGCAGGAGAATGCTGGGGCAGGATGCCATTCCACAGCGGAGCATGTGACATGCCATATGATCGGACCTTGTACGAGGACACCCACTTCGAGATGTATCGCGCCCACACGTTCTGCATGTCCGCTTTCAAGCACGGTGCACTGGAATGGTCCATCCCCTTGGTATCTCACTGGGTGGCAGGAGTCAGCCCCTTAAGCATATGATGAGGGTGCCTCCCTGAGCTTGCGAATGACCTGGTGATCCAATGGCAGTCCCAGACTCCGCTCTCGGATTGAATGCCAGATTTTTCATCCATGCAGGTGGGCTCCAGGGGGAAGCCAACATCTTCATCTCGCGCCCTTCGGCCCTGCCCAAGGAAACACTCCATCACTGCAGACACTTCACGAGCAACAACACACGTGATCGCGGGTGTGTTCCTTCCTTTCTGTGGGTGGATGTGCGGTCTGCAGCATCTCGGATACTAGCTCTGCCAGGTGCCAGTAGCCGGGCTGCTGCATGTATGCGATGCAGGTATGTCAGGCGGATGCAGGCCTCACCACTTTCTGAGCGGCCCAGATGAGGGGTATCAACGCCTTCAAGTCTCTGGAAAGCGTGGTGTCGAATGCCGTCAACTCCACCTGAGCTGGGCCAAAGAAGCACATTCTGAGATTTCAAGCCGTTCCGGTGCAGCAACTGCAACACTTCGCTGTGAGCGGAGCAAGACGGCGCAAGATTTGCAGCGGCCTAGAAGTGCAGAGCACGACCATTCAGACAACCTGACTTTGCCCCAGCCGCGTCTCCGGCAACCTCGTCGAAGGAATAGCTGCTCACCGAGAAGTCGCAGCTGTTGATATGCGTGCGGCCCATCACATAGCCTCAGAGGCTCTAGCGGCTACACATGACCAAGGCTTCCCAGCATGATTTATGCACAGTGCTCCAACTTGCAGAATGTGATTTCGAGCGAGAAGGATGGTTCATGACATTTAAGGCCGGTGAGCCCAGGCCCTCTGTGCTGAAGTAGTCGTTCAGAAAGGCGCGCTGCTGCGCGTCGGTCAGCTTCCTGTGAATTCAGAAGTGAAGTCGGCTGTCTGCAGCTCTAATTGCTTCAGATGCTTCAGGGAAGTCGGTGGCCTGAAGACCAGACCACTCGATTCCGTGAAGGCGCCCCCGAATCCCTCAATGACCTGTTCCGCCACGTCCGTCACTTCCACTTCAATGCCTGATGAGATGGCAGCCCGGTCATGCCGTCGAGACCGGGAAAACGCATGAACTTGGGAGAAACCAACTCGCACACCCTGCAATGTTTGCATTGCAGGGCAGCCCCGACCTTGGAAAGCGAAGTCAGGAACGAAGGAGCCAGGCGCTTTCCTCAGCGTACCGTCGCAGTCGATAGACCCAACCCGTGAGTCTAGCCTATAGCAGACATCGAGCTCAGCCAAAGATATTTTCATGCAGGGAGGCAAGGCACAGCCACAGAAAGAGCCCTGACGGTTAACCGTTTCTACAGCTAGACTGGCGGCAATGAAGGATGCAGGGGCGTGGGTGACTCATGCACCAGCCAAGGATTTCAGGGACGCCTCCCATCCCTCTGGGATCAATGCAAATACCACGGCTCACATCAAACTCACTCCAAGCATCTTGCATGATACTATGGACAAGACCTCGTCAGCAAGGCTAGGGTGAAATCGGAAGCTCCAGGAGCCAGCAACCCCTGATGTAGCTGATTGGCAGGAAATCAGTGACCTAAGCTTGAGAACCCTGAACTCCCCCTTTCGAAAGCAGTGAAGCGTCGGCGACAGTCGGTCACCAGTGTTCATCGCTGACTGCCATATCTCGATCTGAGGGCTATTCGGTGCCTGCAACAAGGGAGTTTCAATTCCTCTTGATTCCTTCCGCTCTCCCAGAGTGTCGCCGAAGATAATCGTAGATAGTCTAGTGTGGTAGGGTATAGTATAGTGGTATATGGTATACAGTATAGCCTAGCAAAGTGCGGCAAACTACCGCGAAGGCTTGTTGCTGCCCTCCTTCGAACTCCAAGCTCATGGCCTCCATAGAGCGCAGGGCTGCACGGGGCATCAGGTCGACATCCGCCGAAGGGGTGCGCGCCATCTTCCTTGAGGCCAGCAGCCCAATGAAAGCAATCAGAAAGACCTCGGCATCCGAGACATATCGGGGTCGTAGAAGTGCTCCACCATGGCCCGATGCTAGCATTAACTTAACATCGCCCTTTGCTTCCAAGCCAAGCTTCACAAATACCAGCATTGCGCCTTAAATGGTTGGTGCGCAGGAGACCAGACGTAGCAGGACTCGTCCTCTCCTGATGGCGTCGGGCCCCGGCGGAGGAAAGGTGGATTTGCGAAGATGCTGTGACGGGAGCTGTTAGCCAGTGTACTATCGTCTTCTCTCAATGTAAACACGGTTTTTATCGGCAAAACGAGAAGCGGGGATTCACCAAAAATGCCTCGGCTAGCGGCTTTATCTGGCCCTACTGCACTGGCGAAGCCGGAATTGACTAGTAGCAATAGCAATACTGTGACACTGTCCCGCCAGCCTCGCCATTGTACAACATCGGCCTCGACGACTCCTGAGTGGGCGACTGCTCATAGTTCCAAAGGCTTACACAAAACATAGGCACGAAGACTCGGTGATTGGATGATATGCTCTACTGCGGGAAGCCTTGCGTAAGGACTGACAGCTGAAAGGCTCCTCGTCAGCCATCGGAGTGATGGGCGGTGCAGGCAGAGCTTCTTGAACTTTGTTCTCCCGCTGAAGGTTGCTTACGTGGGTAAGCGTGGGTTGTTTCGCGGTGACTATGGAGCGCATGCTTATACTGGATCTGCGCAGGCGCTGCGAATGGGAGCCACACCGAGTTCAAGTCAGCAATCATCCGCCTGGCTTCGCGGCCCTCACCGTCCCTCGCTTCTGCCCAGCCTCTGAGAGTACCCACCCGCCCTCTTTAAAGCATCCTTTGCAAGCAAAGCTGTACATTGCGCCAGGCCGGAGAGCGTTTCCTAGGCTCAGCCTTCGGTCGCACCCGGACCAAGCTCTTTGGCATCGGACTCTTGCAGCAAGTGCACTGGCCTAAGATGCATTCAGAACACTCTCGAAACAGACTACGAAGCTAGTTGGATATCCGGCTGCCCTGATCAATCGCATCCCTCATTGAAACCGAGCAGGTGGTTGAACGAAGAGAAGGTGCCAATTTGGCACACTAGCAACTAGTACGCAGCACTCTTGCAGTTCAGTTCTGCGCACCGGTCAATCACTGCGAGATGCTCTGCTCACTCGTGCTCTCCTGCGATGCTCTCGGGTTGCGAAGAATGGGACCGAGAAGACTGCAGTGGGCCCACCCGATGCACCTTCTTTAAATGCCATGTCGCGGAGGAGCCGGTGGCAATGTCTGCATATCCACCTGAGCTCACCAGATACGTTGCCAAGAACTATGCCGCGCAGTGGCTGCGGTGGTAGTGGGGGTTAGTAGTAGTCGTCGTCGTCGTAGCAGCAGCAGCAGCAGCAGCCGCAGCAGCACCATCATCATTGCTATTGTGATGATTATCAGTACTAATGATTAGTACTTTCGTCATCAGAACAAGGAGTCTTCTGACTTTCATCATGAATGCTTTGTTATTAGTTGTCAAAGGTGTTAAGGGCTATACCTGCTAGATCCTGAGTCATCAGGCTCCGGCAAAGAACTGTACAGCCTCCTCGAACTCCGCTTCTGTCAGCTTTACCTCGAGAAGCTTCAGCTCAGGAAGACAACTGACTTCGGGAGACTCTCATTCATTACTCTTCTTTCATATGGACCACTATTGACACATTCTTATATACATATATATATATATATTTTTTGTTTATTTATTTATTAATTATGGTACCTCTCTTACTGTCATTGTTAACATGAGTTTTATAAATACTGGTAGCCTCATTCCTTATCAGTTATGAGCATTGGTATAAGTATAAGACTAGAATATTCTCCGAGGCACGCATCCTCGCGATGGCGAGGAGGGTGAGATTGGCGCCTCCTGCCGGCGAATGGGTCCTGAGCTGTGCCGCGACAGCCGTGGGAGCCGTCGAAGAAACTTAGGGTCTTTGGGGGGTAGGGTTTAGGGTTTGGGGTTTAGGGCCGTTTAGGGGTACCTGCAGCGAGCTGAAGAAGATGGGCTGAGAAAGGGACGCGACTTTCTAGTCTTGGGGTTCAGCTGGACCTGCGCTGGCCGGCAAGAAACAGAAACCCGCGTCTTTCATGATTGCCCCGAGCCTGGTTCCCAAGATCGATCACATACTTCCAACCTTCAGGCACTTTGGAGTCTAAAGGGTTTATTTAGAGTTTAGGGGTTTAGGGTTTAGGGTAGTCTTAGGGAGTCCCTGGCCAAGCTGAATCGGAATTCGGCCTCGTGGGCCCAGTCGCAGCTCGAGGCTCGGCAGCCTATCACAGAGCAGAGTATGAGAGTGGGGGAGTAGCCTTTTGGAAGGTTTTCAGCTTGCTGGCTCCCAAAAGGGTAGAGCCGGCCGCCGGAAGGAGTTCTGCGTGCTTTCTTGTTTGTTGCTCTGTCTACATTGCCTTTCTGCTTATGTACTGGTGCTTCCGCTGAGTCTGGTTTCGGGGTTGCTCTTTTGCAATTCTTGCTTGCTGAGTTCTTGAGTTTTCTTTCCGAGTTCACGTGCAAAAATGGATTTTGTATGGGTAGCTAAGATCAGAGCCCCAGTCCCTACAAACCCTATGGCGCCCTTTGAACCGACCAAACCGGTGAAGCGGAAGGAAGTCAGCCGTTCCTTCTCAACGCGAGACCGCACCCAAGCGGCCGCTTCCTGAAGTTTTTTGGGGGATTCCACAAGCATAAGCGCAGGAAGGGCATGCTGCCGTCGGATCTTTCACGTGCATTCAAAATTGATTCAAACCGCGACAGACATGTCGGACTTGGTTCAGCTTGCCAGGCCTCTTGCTGTAGGCAGCTTCGATGGTAGCAGACGCCTGGCTAGCGGGTTTCACTGAAAGGAGCGCCAAAGCTGCAGCAGACTGCAGTCGAAACAATAAGACAGCTCCGTTGGAAGAATCCCCTACTAGTATTTATCCGTAGATCATAGCTAGCTCTGGCCGAAACCAGCCAAAGCAGGGACTGTACCTGAGCTGAAGGCAACACACGATGAAACACAAAAACACATTCATCAACATTCCCAGCTTCGGTGAGTCTCAGGGCCAGTGACCCTGCAAAGTGTTGGGGAAATGACCCTTAACCGTTAACCCCTGAGTAAAGCGCCGTTTCCCTGAGGAATGTCCGACCGTTTTGTGGTTCGGCCTGCCTCTTCCTCGTAGCCGACCCAGGAGCCATTTTCCACCTGGACCTGGTGAGGATCAGTCAGGCCAACTGATAAAAAATAAGCACAGGACGTTCTGAGATAATTCCATCAGCGGGTCGTCAGGCCTATAGCTCATTTCTGACATGCCTCCCACTGCGCGGTAGGCCCACGTCGCACAACTCCTCTGGCTCTCATTGCTTCACCTCAGCTGTTCACAACCAAGCCCCGCAGGCTGGCAAAGTATTGGCGATGTGACTATCTCATTGATGGATCCTTGTTACGGGTTATGACGACCCCAATCTAGCGTATTCCGATCTAGCGTTTTCCGACCAGCTCTGCTCATGGTCTGACTTCGCAGCGAGCTGCTAAAGCTCTGAGCGTTGAAAACAGTCGCGAAGTCCTCTGTCAGTTTGGCATCGCCGCCAAACCTGGACAGCTGTGCGCTTGCCAAAGTCCAATATATCATATCTGTACTATATACACATGTGTATATATATATACTTATAATTATATGTATGTATGTATGTATGTATGTATGTATGTATGTATAATGTGCATATTATATATGTAAATATTGTGCTATATTGTATACTATATATCCATATTATATGATGTCTAATGTTATGTTTCACTATCCAAACTTGAGAAAGCCGGACGAAAGCTCGCCGGTGAGGGTTGTGCGGGGCAATGCCAGCGAGGACAAGCACCAAACAGCAGCTGGAATAACTCACCGGTTACTAGGGCCTTAGGAACTTTGGGTTTAGGGGTGGCAGTAGCAATAGGATTCGAGGCAGCAGCATTACGAGAAGCTTTGAGCGGCGTGTTTGGCACCAGGGCGCCTGGAAGCTTTGGCATCCTCATAAGTGAAGTGATGCTGGCGCGACCAGAGCCAAGTGCACTCGTTGCAGAAAACGCGCAGATGTTCACCGACCTCAGATATGACTTGTTGTTTTCAGGGTCGTCAATAGATTTGCTGGATCCGTGTGTCCATCTGCACATCTACCCATCCACCACACCTCCTGGCATGCTGGCAGCATGCTTGGAAACACGTCTGATGCCCCAGTGCCGAGAAGCTATGTCTCGGCTGGCCGCTCCATCCGGCAGCCGCTGCAGCGAGACGTCCTGACAATGCTACGGTCCTTGACCTGCTTTGAGAACGGTCACCATACGAGTCGTGAGCCGAGGGAGGAGTCCCGAGGCTCAGATTGGAAACCTACACAACGAAGACAGTACGGGATATCTTTGTCTGAGCTGCATTGGCACCATACTAAACCACGCACATGAGGAAAACCGCAGCATGTGACGACCAGAGAACAGCGGTCGTCACAAAAAGACAGCAGGCTTAAATAGTTCTATTTTTACAATGAGCTTTAACACGCAGAACTCCACTTTCTGTGACACGTTCGAGGGTCACAAACAACACCTGCATTGAGGTAGGAAGCTTTAAACTGTTAGGACTGGGACATCCGCTTTGCATCCACTGTCGGTGTGCCTCCCATGGAGCCACTTTGGTCACAGTGTGAGTGTGCTTCTCCAAGTATTGTAGAAGCCGGGACGTCCGCCCCTGACGATGTGCGGTCTACAGGCGGAGCAAATACGAATTGCAAGTACGAGCACCTAAACCCTAAACCCCAAATCACCAAACTCGAGATGCAAATCAAGTCTGCGCAGGCCTCCAGGCATGGATCCGCCTGACCTTCGCCGGCGTACTCTTGGAATTCGAAGCGAGCTTCTAAAAGAAAGCGGTGCTCAAGCCCGCGTTTTGGTCAAGTTTGTTGAACCAGCAAAATCAGCACCGACGGCTGCAAGCATGCTGGGATGCTGGCGGTCGAAAGCCTTCCTCAGCTTCAGATTGCTGTGCATGTGTGAACGCCCCGGATGCGCAGCAGGCTCCAAAGCTTTTGCGAGACTCCGACCATGTCGTGTCGAATCATACGAACCCGCCCAAATCTCAATCTCTGTCCTGAAACACAGGCCGCCGGAACATGCACTACTGCCCAATCATGCGATTGAGGTCCCGCCCCACTAGAGTCCGAAACTTGCAAACGTATGGGGTTGGGCTCTCTCAGTCTCTGCGAACGAGGGCAGAAGTAAGCATGCTAGGGCAACACCGTCTGGTTCAAGCAGGCATCACCACCAACAAACGGCAAAAACAACCTGCAATAGCCACAATAGCCATTCTAGTAGCATCAATGGCAAAAAGCAATGCTACTACCCATAAGAAAGAGTGATCGCAGGAACTGAGCTGGAGGCCGGAAGAAGTCCAGCGTCTTGCCGGAGCTTTTGGCTACCTGGAATGCCTGCATTGCAGTCCCGGAGCAGTTTTGAGGGCCTCGCAAAAAAGGGTCCTTAAAGAAGATACCTATAGTATCTATAGGCGAACAAGACCTCGAAGAGATCCTCGGAGGATCAAGGCTGCGCTTCGAAGGTCGGTCAAAGCTGCAAGCAGCAGACTTTTTTCTCCCAAGCTGATTCTTTCTGGAAGCCTCATCTCCCAGTGCGAAAGCACCGCGGGCTTGTCACCTGCCTGTGCATCTACAGGACGTTTCCCGGGTCTTGCGGTGCAAGCTCCCCATCTCGAATGTAGTGCCTCAGGTCACCCGTGCCGGCGCCATGGATCCGGGACATACTGCGGTCCCGCTGTGTACTGCGGTCCCGCTGTGCCGTAGAAGGAAGTCGGCGGTGGCGGCGGGGGCTGCCGGTTGGAACGTCCACAGCCGGTGATGAAGCACAGCACCACCAGTCCGATAACCGGCGTGCCAAGGAAGAGGTAGAAGTTGGTCCAAACAGTAGCCGCATCATGGGCCAAATCCTTGTTGTACCAATCCTCAAAAACCTGGTTTTGCATACTTTGCGACATTCGGGTTCCTGTGCTGGATCGCGACAAGCATTGCAACAAGTGTTTTCGAGAGTTCGCTTTGTGAACCATTGGAACACGGGTAAACAAGCAGAAATACCGACAGTTTTTCTCGGCAGCTTGATTTTCCTTAAGCGCACAGCGCGTGGCTTCGTCTGAGTGAACCTTCCAAAGCTCAATATTCTTTTGTTTGACGTGCACGAAGCCTTCGTCCAAAACCGACTCAAGGCTCCTTAGGGCACCCCGGTGCGCATCGGTATCTTGAAGGTCGCGGCCCTGCTCATCTAGCAGCTCTCGAATGCTTGCTGCTAGCTGCCTGTGCTCCGCGGTGAGGTCTGTCTCCGAGGCAGGCATCGCCAAGTGGGTCTTGCGTGTCTTGTACGAGCTGACACATCGCTCCAAGGCTGTCCGGAAGTGAGCGCTGAGCCGTTGATCATTCGCGGCACTGTACCTCGTCATCCTGTTTTCGTACGTCTCTGTTTGCACCAAAGCCTTGTGTGTTTTGTGGTGGCTTAGAAGCTTCATCCACTTGTGTCCTGCCAGCTTGTCCTCGAACGCTTGCCAGCATCGTGATTGCACGATGGACTGCAGCTCCTTTAGCTGGGTCTTGCCCAACAGCTTGTTGCCCACCAGCTTCAACTCACGGTCGACTGCCTCATCAGCAGCGGCAACGGCTGCTTTGAAATGCTGCATTATCTCCCGTTCGTTTTCCAGCTCGCGGGCACCCAGCATTGTGTGCAAGTCTACACTAAGCTGGCTTGCCGGGTCCTGTGAAAAGGTTGGCATAGAAGCTGCCTTGCCATGAATAGGACTTGGCCCTCTCGCTGCAAAGACTTGAAGCTTTGCATTAAAGTCGCCCACGATCTTGCGGATACCTTCCTCTCCACTCTTTCTGAATAGGTCAGGGTCGAAAGGAAGCTCGCGCTCTGCCAGCAACCGGCCGAAGCCTTCTTTCTCCCTCACAATGCCTTCGTTTGTCCATCGTTGTACTCGCTCGTGATACAAGAGGAGCTTGTGCTGAAAGTGCACTGCCATCCTTTTCCGGAGCTCCGGTATGTCTTGGGTTACATCGAAGTCTCTCAGCAGTTCCACATAGAACTGAACGGACTTGGTCCTCGCCTCCTCCACCTTGTCGTTGAAGTCTCGCAGCGGGATGGGGTCTTCACCCTGATCTATGCTGGACACGAGTGATGAAAACCAGGTGTCGGCGTCTTGAAGGGACATCTCGGCAACCTGGGAACTGCATTTATAGGCTACATATGTGGTTTTGAAATTTGCTGTAATTGGCTCCGACAATGGGGAAGATCATCTATCCCTTCCTGGGGCACTCGCGTAAAGCTCCCTTAAGACAATGCCCAGCCGCTTGTTGTGTCCAGGTCGTCCAGAGTGATGGTAGCTCATGGAACATGCCACGTTGTAGGCCCTGCACAATGAATCGTAGCGATCTCTCCAACGTGCGGCCCGTCATGGGCTCGCCTTCGAAGGACCGAGCGTGCAAGCTGGAGAGGACGTGCGTCTTCAACTCTTTCAGCTCCTTCTTGAACTCGGGCGTGAGTTGCGACCATTGAAGCTTCGAAAGATCCTGTAGCTCTGGCTTTGACGTCGCTGGCAAGAACAAGGTCTTTACCTTCACGCTGCTGTACAACTTGGAAAGGATATTCACTTCCTCGCCTGAGGTATCGTTGACGTGAGACAAGTAGGACTTGAGCCAAGCGGTGGCCGGATCCGAGGAGTGCGCGTGAACCTCGGGCAGCTCCTGCACGAAGTCCTCCACCACCCATGTCCTCTGCTGTCATCGCAAGAGGAAACACACCTTTTTGTTTTTCTATCTAGCATCCCTATCATTATCATGGTGACTTCAAGCAAGCCGATAACAAGGACCCAGGGTCAAGGGCGGAAAGCTTCTCACACTCAGGAACTCAGGCGTCTCTAGATTCGCCTGCTCCTTGGATGTTCGGGTTCGGAAAAGTTGCGCACGGCGGGCCAACATCTCCAAAAGGTTGACTGCCTGTTGGTCGATGATCTTTACGGTGTTGTACACCAAGTGGCCACCCAGAAGTGTTGCAATGGTGAAGACCTTTGCATCGTAGCTCTCAGCCACGCCTGGCCCGAAAAAGCCTTCGGAGTCCATTAACCAAACCTCTGACCCATCACTTGCTTGCCATTCTGTGCGACACAACCAGATCCCCATTGTCTCTGGGGATGTCTTCCGTCCGATGGAAAAGACCTGTGTGTCACCCAACAGCGCGTTCAGCAAAAAGCTCTTGCCCGAGTGGAAAGGGCCGACGACGGAGATAATCGAGATGCTGCTCGGATGTCGAGCTAGCCTTGCCAACCCTTCTGGGACTGGCAGCATCGAAGAATGGTTTGCAGTCGGCCTCACCACCTGGAAGGGTACCTTGAAAGGAACTTCTGAGATGCATAGTTGTATCAGCAAGAAGGATGACAACCATCGACCTCTGCATTGAATCATCTTCCGACAGTGACAAAAAGACAGTCGAGCACTAGTTGCATGCAACTTATGATTTCGGAATCTGGTCAAAATTCACTATGCCTCCAAACTGCTGCATCGTGTCACCCTGACTGGTGCTTTACCGGGCAGAATATGCCGTGTTCTGAAAAAGAATTCTTCCATGTGTCATTCTGCTTGAGCCTGGTTGTTGAATTCGCTTCGTCACCTGCTTTGTGAAAGCCAATGAAACTGTGTAAGCACCTGCAACTTGGGACAGAAGGTTCAACTCAGCGTTTTGATGAGCCGAAGCTGTGCTACGCAGTGCCTCTAGCAGTGCGCCTGGTGCGGACCGAAGCAAGGCATTCGCTCCTGACGCCGAACGGTCCCAGAAGCATAACCGCGGGTATATGTCTTCTAAATTCTAAATCCCACCAACGGCGATCCGGCATTGCAGAAAAACGAGAGACAACTCCAGGGCTCAAGACAGTGGCCGAATGATGTCGCATGACGAACGATGATAACAATTCATCCCTCCAAACACGCATCTTGTCACTGGAGATCTTCATTATCACCAACGAATGCAAACGCACAAGCAGGCGCACGCACCTTCACGATTTCCATGCATCGTCATGCCGCAAGCGCGCTCGAGAAGTTGAACGCCTGCTCAGGTGCATGGCAGCAGTTCAAGCTTGCTTCGATATTTCAAACGTCTCTCATACAAACGATACTTAACCAAAGTACACCACCACACTTTCTTCGATATGCCCTCTCGTGCCATGCTGTATGGTGTTATAGTAGAAGTTGCAAAAGAACAGGGTATATCGCATAGATGAACACAGCTGTCGCATACTTGCAGAAGCACGTGCATATCGCACGCATACACACAGATTTTTGTAGATGCATTGCAGATACACTACTGTGACTGCTGTGTGTATGTGTCCGTGTTCGTGTGCGTGTGTGTGTGTGTGTTTGCTTAAACATATATATATATGCTTATATTTATATTTCTATGCATGTATGTATGTACGTACAGAGGGAGAGATAGACAGATGGATGGATGGATGGATAGATAAACTGAAAGGCTCAGATAGATAGATAGATCGATAGATCGGAGTAGATAGGCATAACTAGATATGCATAAATGTATACATACATACAAGAACGTGTGTATGTACATACATGCTCACGTGCGTGTTTACAAAAACAAAGTGTATACCTAGCTTTCCGTTCACTTTTGCCACGGGCCTGGATTCCGGGTGAAGACCTCGCCGTTGTTCTGCAGCGCTATCTCCTCGCACGACGTATCGCATCCTACCTGTGCGCAACCTCAAACAAACATGAGGATTCGGGAAGCTTTGGGGAGCCACATGGAGAACCCCATGAGTAAACCCTACACCGTAAACCATACCCATGCTCCTCGACTAAGGAATGAAGCTTGGCGAAGCCAAGGATGGTCAGGTAGATATACCTTCAGGAAGCGGGTCGGAGATTGCTTAAGTATCTATCTATCTATCTATCTATCTACCTTCTTGCCTTCTATCTACATGTGAATGCGTAGATGTACACATACACATATACATACATACAAGCATACATACAGACACACAAACATACACACACTTTTGGCACTCGCACTCGACGTAGTCAGGCGAGGTGAAATACGTACATACATACACATATGTACACATACATACATATACATATACATACATATATATATACATACATAAATGTACATATACATACATACATATACATACATATACATACAAACACATACATACATACATACATACATACATACATACATACAGCCAGCTGCTGCATATGATGTGTAGAACTATATGTGTGTACACAACAACAGTTGCGCACACACACACACATCTGCATATGTGTTTGTAACTATATATATATATACACATGCTATACATATACATACATATATATATATAAGCATATACAGAGGTATAGATATAATGGTATCTTATACTATCTTACCCTATCTTAGACTGTTATAGTAAATTACGCCATGTCGTATTGTCATATCACACCAGACTATGTACCACTATATCGGTTTATGTCATGTTCCCAAATACTCTAGTAGTCTATTGTATTGCATGGTGTCAGGCTCGCTATACCTAGCCTATTGAATAGGCATTACATTACAACATGATACAAGCATTGTACGCGACTCTACTATACAATATTATCGTTCTTTTTGTTAGAGCTAAGCTGTTACTTCGTGCAAATCACTGAACAGTATAGGGTACGCTACAGGTAAATGCTGCTTTATGGCTTGACATTGTGTGATATGGCATGTGAGGATATCAGCTGGGTACTATTTGCTTCTGTTACACCATACATGTCGCATATTGATCTATGGTATATAACTATACTTGTTGTTATGGATACATAACAGGTGAGATACACCCGATTACTGACAAGGGGCAAAGTAGTTGTTATGAAAAAGACAAGAACCGGCATACTACCAGCAGCAATAAGAACAACAGTCATAATGAGAGTAGTCGTGATAATCTAAGTCACAGTCATAATCACCATCATGTTCGGCATCACCGCCACCGCCACAGCCATCATCTTCAGCATAATGCATATAAACATGTGTCTCTACATGTATGTATGTACGTATGTATACATATATATATACACGTGTGTGGGTATGTTAAACACTCATACATACATACATACATACCTACCTACGTACTTACGTACATACATACATACATACATACATACGTACATACATACATACATACATGTACCGATGCATACATGCATGCATACATACACATACATGCATACGTACATAGAGTAACGTCTGCAACGCCAGCCCAACGCAGGCAGGTGTCTCGAAGTCTGAATATCCGGCGCAGAAGTCCTCTCTTGTGATCTTTTGCCTCAGTCAGGGTCTTGGGTCTAGGGTTTTCGTTCAGGGTTGGACTTTCGCAATTCGGACCATCGAAGGACTTTTTCGCAGACACGCAGCGAAACATCACACTTCTCGTGATTCGCCGCTGCGCACTTCTTGTCTGGCTACCGATAATGTCGTCTGCAAGACGGGTGAAACGGTCGTCTCTTCTCAGCAATGCACGAGTGCCAGGTCTCACGTCCTTTCTTGCTCAGCAGCCACTGGACCAGAGTCCACGGGCTGCAGGCGCCCGGGTTGAAGGGGAACATCTTCTTCAGATCTTCCGAGCGAGGCTGAGCATCGGGGAGAGCTGTTGGGTTGCCTATGGTGGAAGACCACACGGCCGACACGAACTTCGAGCAGAACATGGCTTTTGGCTTGATCCGGGTGTTGCTGTGGTTGTTGCTGACATGTGTGCGGAAGTTGTCCTTCATGCCTTCGAAGAACCCTTTCTCAGTCTCATTCACGCTCGGGGTGTAGTTCCACATCTCCTCGACCCTCTCTGGGGTGACAGCTTCGAAATACTCAGACTTTCCGGGTGTGCCCAGCCATGACTTGCAGTGACCGACGACCACTCTGTGCCACTGCCCAACCGTGTCTGCATAGTGGCGAAGATACGGTTGCCACATGAGCGCCCGTTCAGCAGCTAGCTTCCGGTAGGCGGCCGCATTGACAGTTCCGTCGCCAACGAAACGTGACACCACGATTTGCCCAGGATTCCCACATACCCTGGAACCTTGGAAAACACCAAGGCCATTAAAGACAGAAATGGAATAGCCATCACCAATGCCCATCTCCGTGTGCGTCCATTTCGTCTGATTCGTGTGAGGGGTGGTCTGCCGGACATGCGAGTAGATCCTCGTTACCCCAGCACCGGTCCAGACACCCATCCTCCCCAAGACCTTTCCAGCGTTCCGCGTCATGTCCCACAAGAACTTTCCGGCGTTTGCAGCAAGATCCGCCAAACCCTTCCCAGCTCGCACGATTGTGTTCAGCGTGTGCTTCCAGGAGAGCTCGAAGACTCTACGCACCTTTGAACCAAAGGTGCGATTCTTGAACGTTACGTTTGAAGTCGTGTTGAGGGTTTGCGAGTAGTCAAAGTACGGGCCGTAGGAATAGTGGAGTCGTAACTCCAAAGCTTCACCTTCCGCTGCAAAGTCGCTCAGCATCGCGGAGATCTCCTGAAAGTCGGGCCCTCCGTACTCGTACGTCAGGAAGTCCCCGGCTTCCACCTGCAAATCGGCGGGGCACACTGGGAGGGGAGTTGCATCGTCTGCACCCATGTCGTCTTGCGGGACCAATTTTGCCACTTTCTCGGTGACGACATCTGAAAGCTTCTCTTGAAGGATTGCCAACTCATCGTCGTACTTCTCGTACTTCGTCGGACGATCCCTCTTCAGGTCCTCGATCAACTGGTACAAGGCGGCAGCATAGAAGTCAAGCTCTTCCTCCTTGCAGTTCGAGCTCAGCACTTTGATCAAGGGCTCCATGCTGGAGGTGCCCCAAAACTTGTACCACGCGCGGCCCTTGTAGGTTCCGAGCTTGCTGTTGTTGTTATCGTCGCCTCGCCCCACGCCCTTGAGCTTGTTTACCCAGTCCTTGCAGTGCCCATTGAGCTCCGAGGTCGTGAGGTGAAGCCAGCGGCAAACGGATTTGCATCCCGGCTCCCGTGTGTCGCCATCCAGGCAGGCAACTGGCTCCTTCTCCCCCGAGGTCTTCGCAGAGTTGCGGAAGCCGGCACCTTCGGGAATCAAGCTGAGGAGAACGAGAAAGAGTAAGAGACGGCCATGAGAACGGATACACATGGCTCTTGGATTCGCCAGGCGAAACGGGCTGCCGAGGTGTAGCGGCTCAGCTTGAGCCGTAGCCATTGAAAGGGTGAGGGCAGAGTGTATACTATAGAGTCTATAGAGTATGTTATACCATATTCTACTCTCTACTATACGGAACTAGTCGATACTACACTATTCTATTCTATACTATACCATTCGATTCGATCCTGTGCCATTCTATACTGGTCTACATCTATACTATTCTATACTATACTCATCGATCTTCCCATCTCGGCGAGTCCTCAGCTCTGGACTCGAGGTTTGGCCGCTCATGGAAATGTTTCAAGCCGCCGAGGCTGCCCTTGTGCCTTACACGCTGCGGCTAGGGTTTCCGGCGCTCAGAACTGAGACAAGGGCGGTTAGGGTTTAGGGCTTGGGGGTCTGAAGATGTTAGGGGTACACCGTTTTTGCTTCCCCCTCTCGCATTGCAAGGGGTTCAAGCTCACAGCGAGGTTACATAGGAGCCATACTGACGAGTCTACAAGTCGCTGGCACCAGCCCCTGTTGACTATGTGGCAGCTCGTCAAGCAAAGCGGCATCCACAAAGCTGCGACGATCTCCATGAACAGCGGCGAGAGACTTCTCTCCTGCAAATAGCAGATCCGCTCAGAATCACAGCCATCACCGGGGTCCAAACCAGATGGGAGTCAACCATCCCCACTGCAACAAGTGTTTGCAACTGTTGGTAAACCGCCGCAAGGATGCTAACGGCAATCGTGCCGAGTTTGGTGCGGGCGTTTCTTGTGCTACACTGCTCGTCCCTGTGCACCGCCAAGTATGCTTGCCGGTCTCCTCGTCGCTGAGGCAGGAGATGTCAATGTCCTTTGCTGTGACATCTCGAGTCTCGCGGACAAACTACATGTGCCCACACATCTATGCATGTATTCTCCCTGGTCCCCGAACTATAGACAGCCCGGCGACCACAGTCTCAGCGTGGGCTGATGCTGTGGCTCCCATGGCTGTCCCGTCCAAGGACGAAAAGGGCCGCTTCTCCCCCATCCGACAAAGGGCAAGGGACGCTGCAAAGCTCTGTTGAGGTCGTCTCGATGGCTGTGCTCTCCGATCTTTCCGTGGTTCTTTAGTCAACTTTCAAGAGACTCAGGAGCTCAATGAGATTTATGCAAGAACTGCACAGTCTCGTTGGTGCATGGGATGGGCTTTCCGCCATGTTTGTTTGGCAACCTTAAAGCTGCGGAACACACGGACCTGCGGTCTTTGCCTTCCTTTTGGCGACCAGCTGCACAGCACAGTGATATGACTCCTGCTTCTTTGAATGCCTATGCTGCATGGTACAGCTGAGAATGCCGCCCGAGCCGGCTGGCGTACATTGCCAGAAGGAAGCATATCCACCAGACCAGCGTGCTCTATCAAGCGCATCTACATATCACAAGTAGTTATTAGACCCGAAACAGTGAGAGTCTAAGCCTTACATGCCCCAGAGCCAATCCAGGGGCGCATGCTCCGAGACCACAAATGTGGCGGAAGCACGATTGGCACCCCAGAACGTGCATGGCACCGCGGCGAGAAGGAGGGCCACACCGAACACGCCAATCGGAAACACAGCTCACAGCCAAAATGAGCACAACGCTGTGGCGGGAGCACGATTGAAGGATAATTAATCCTAAACCCCTTGACGTAGAACGACACAACACCAAGAAAGCCCCAGGAGCCGAATATAGGATGGCCAGCCTAGGCCCAAAAGCGGACACTGTCACGCAGATCCCATGCTCACACCATGGCAGGGCGGTGGGCGGGGCGGGGGGTGGGAGGGGCAGCAATGACGCAAAGTGTTGGATTCTACCCTCTCCAGCGGCCTGTCGGCGTGGGATTGTGGAAGTACTGTAAGAATGCGATTGTGGCCGAAAGCGGCATCACACCAATAGGAGTCTCAGAACCGCCGCGGGCACCTGCCGAGGGCGCCTCGCACAGAAAAGTCTAATCCCTTCAATCTGAAGACTAGAACTCCGTAGTCTTAGCACCCTGCTATGGTTTTGTGTATGCCGCCTTTCCTGCTCATGCTTCTGCCAAGCTGGCTTGACGCAAAACTGCAGGCAAGCAAAGAAGGCCACGGGTGAATACCAGACCACGAACTCTGTCTACATACATGTGGAGAGAATACTATAGTCGCTTCTCTGCATATTGACGCAAGCCGCTTTAAATTGCTTGCTCGCTTGTCTTGGCCTGCAGGGCACGGCCCAAGGCGAGCTGCTCCTGAACCTCATCTGCCTGCAGGAGACAATGCTGGAGGAGGACTCGCCAGCCTTCAACTTTACTATCATTGCTACTATTATCTTATTAGGGTAATTCACTATATTATCTGATTAGGGTAATTCATAACCAGACTCGCCGAAGGCGGCTCATTCAGGCGGTGTCTGAAAGAATGAAAAGACTCGTGGGCCTCGTCCCCTAAAGTTTGCTGCATGCATTGGGCAGCGAGTCTTAACTTGCATGATCAAGCAAGCAGAAACGAACGAGGTCAGCATCGTGATCAAGCCCTGCGGATGCTGCTGCTACTGCTTCCTGCTATACCTCCTAGCACGATCTACGATGATGATTACGAGTCATGTGTGACAGCGTGACGAATACAGACACGTAAACATGGTCTATGAGAGCTGATCTGCTGTATATCCAATGAGCAATGCAAGCCTATAGATTACCTCGTCAGTGATTCGTCGCTACTAGTGAAGCCTTGGGCCGGATGTTGTCAGCCGTCGAGAAGCGGATGACCGCAACCACAATCATATTTTTACATCAGCTGACAAGGTGCCGATAGGGCTGTCAAACTCATGCATCGCCCGTGTGGACATCGGTTCAGTCGCCTCTTTTGCTCTGCTGCTGGCTTTGGCAGCTTGGCCGACATACACCTGCATGATCTTAAGTGCTCAGCTCTCCTTCGCAAGCATTTCAGGAGATGGAACACTCCACATCCGGCCTCATGCACTGGCGCTGAGAGGCACTTTCTTCATCGCTGCTGAAGCATACTCAACTCTGTCGTTACCCACTCGGTAGGTCGAGCGCTCTTCTGTTTCAGCAAGTCGTTGCGCAAGAACCTCAAGCGAGACAGAGTATCTTGCACTACTGTCGCTAACTCTCTCTGCGACTCTGGGAGGGCCGACAAAGGGGCCTCAAGTGCTCTTTTAGGAAGCAGGGACGGGATTAGTATGGAACTTTCGGGATCGAATTGTTTAATTGAGGGGAAGTTGATAATTGGGTTTCCGGACTCGAGTTTGTGCAGGTTTGCGGTATTCCGCGGTGCAGTGCCGCATCAAGGAACTGCAGTCATTCAACGGCACGGCTTCTTTGCACATGCCGGTAAAGAGCACAACAAGACGAGCAAGCTCAAAGTCGAGCCTTCGAGATGGCTTGGGCAGTTCTCTCCGGCTTTGGGGAGAAGAAAACCTTGAGAAAGTGCAATGACTGGGACTAAGAGGTGCGAAGCCAGAGATGGTCTAGCGAGTGCAGCCGAGTAGCAGTGTGGACTACCTCCATGGAGTCTTGAGAGGGCCCCTGAAACTCCAACTCAGCTTTCTATTCATTCACAGGGTCCCCTTCTTAAGAACACGCCCTCCAGACCGGACGATAAGCGAGCCTCCTCAAACCGGAGATCGAAGAGGCCCCCATTTGCAGCCACGGGCCGGGTCGACAGCTTTGCGCCCCAGCCACGCGGCCTTTGGCAAAGTGTCCCATCGGAGTTGTGCAAAATAGTGCTATGCTTTCACTACTGACAGGTCGGGTACCAACAACCCCGACAATTGATACCAGCTTGACCAACCAGGTCAACTGCACCAATCAACGGAGCAAGCAGCCAAATGTGGTCACAGTTCAACCCGGGGCCACAAGGCCATGTACTGCCTCAAAGATTCTTCAACATCGAGCCGGCCGAAACCCCAAGCAGACAGTGAGCCCGTGCTCCGAGGCTGCGATGTCCGGCGCTTTTAATACTACTCTTCGACTAACGGACAAGATCTCCTATCCCATCGACTGTACCATCGAAGCTTTATGGATCCAAGTAATGTTCAGTGCTGGACGAGGCTCACTCGAAAGGACACACGCCAATCTCCACGGCTGCCCTGGCACACAGCAGGAGCCAGTTGAGAGGGCTATTTCCGATGTTTCTGCCAAAGAGTGCTCGTGGCTTGAAGATTGCGCAGCCCTGCTGTTCGTCAAAGCTTGGGCTGCAATGTGGGTCGCACCTTTCTCGGAGGTCCTTTCTAACCTTTCTAGCAAGCAGGACCCTAAGTACCAACAGATTCAATAGACTGCCGCGTAGCAGGTTTGCTAAGGCCCCGGGCCCCGGATTGTCTGAAACTCACGTTTCGCCAACAAGCCATTCTCCTGACTTCCTGTGTATCAGCTGCGCAGGATGAGGAGGTGCTGTCTTGCTGCTGTTTTGCTTACCTTTTTGTCAACCAGGACGATAACAAAAAGATTGCGAGCATAGCGCAAACAACCGAGACAAGGACAATCACCTAGCCTCTGGCTGCAGAGTGAACGGCACGGCGACATCCTTCGAGATGCGCACAATTGAGTGGCAAAATGCGGAAACCAGGATAGTGCACAAAATGCTCGGCTAATGACCAAATCACAGACACCAGCATCGTCTGCTCCAGCAGTGCCAGTTCCGGCCCAGCCCCGCGAGCCCGAGCCACAGCCCCGGCCAGCATCCTCAGCAACATCCTGATCCAGATCGTGGCTATCGTCGTCGCCGTGGTCGTCGTCGTCGTCATCATCATCATCATCATCCAAGTCATGGCCGTCGCTGCCTCGACAATGGGTAACTGGACAACACTGCAACACTAACTCCACAACTTCCGGTACTGTCGTCATACTGCTAGAAGTAGTGGTCTGGTAACGTCGTCTTGTCGCGCATTCATGCTGCCCACCCCCTACGCGAGGCACACAGGTTTTCACCAGTCGAAGAACTAGGTGCTTGTTCAGTGCAGAACAGCCAACTGCCAAGTGGTGGCAGGCATCATTTAAGGAACATGGCCTAAGGGAGGTTTTGATTTGGTGTTGTTCTAACCGAAGATACGCAAGATGGATTAGCCGATTAGCTGTGCTGCCACCTCCAATCGGCGGCTGGCACTATGAATAATTACGGCTTTCGGTCAAGTTACGTACAGCATGGGAAGAACAAGGCAACACACATTTGGGGGAGAACTTAGGCGGGG